>BLKR01005798.1:0-72175 GCA_011170035.1 Teleogryllus occipitalis
TTGTTGTTGTTGTTGTTCTTGTTTTGTTGTTCATGTTTTGTTGTTGTTGTTGTTCTTGTTTTGTTGTCGTTGTTGTTCTTGTTTTGTTGTTGTTGTTGTTGTTCTTGTTTTGTTGTTGTTGTTGTTGTTCTTGTTTTGTTGTTGTTGTTGTTGTTCTTGTTTTGTTGTTGTTGTTGTTGTTCTTGTGTTGTTGTTGTTGTTGTTGTTCTTGTTTTGTTGTTGTTGTTCTTGTGTTGTTGTTGTTGTTGTTGTTCTTGTGTTGTTGTTGTTGTTGTTGTTCTTGTGTTGTTGTTGTTGTTGTTGTTCTTGTGTTGTTGTTGTTGTTCTTGTGTTGTTGTTGTTGTTGTTGTTCTTGTGTTGTTGTTGTTGTTGTTGTTGTTCTTGTGTTGTTGTTGTTGTTGTTGTTGTTCTTGTGTTGTTGTTGTTGTTGTTCTTGTGTTGTTGTTGTTGTTGTTGTTCTTGTGTTGTTGTTGTTGTTGTTGTTCTTGTGTTGTTGTTGTTGTTGTTGTTCTTGTGTTGTTGTTGTTGTTCTTGTTTTGTTGTTGTTGTTGTTGTTCTTGTTTTGTTGTTGTTGTTCTTGTTTTGTTGTTGTTGTTCTTGTTGTTGTTGTTGTTGTTCTTGTTTTGTTGTTGTTGTTGTTGTTCTTGTTGTTGTTGTTGTTGTTCTTGTTTTGTTGTTGTTGTTGTTCCTGTTTTGTTGTTGTTGTTGTTCTTGTTTTGTTGTTGTTGTTGTTGTTCTTGTTTTGTTGTTGTTGTTGTTGTTCTTGTTTTGTCGTTGTTGTTCTTGTTTTGTCGTTGTTGTTCTTGTTTTGTCGTTGTTGTCCTTGTTTTGTCGTTGTCCTTGTTTTGTCGTTGTTGTCCTTGTTTTTTTCGTTATTGTCCTTGTTTTTTTCGTTATTGTTCTTGTTTTGTCGTGGTTGTCCTTGGTTTTTTCGTTATTGTTCTTGTTTTGTCGTTGTTGTCCTTGTTTTGTCGTTGTTCTTGTTTTGTCGTTGTTGTTCTTGTTTTGTCGTTGTTGTTCTTGTTTTGTCGTTGTTGTTCTTGTTTTGTCGTTGTTGGTCTTGTTTTGTCGTTGTTGTTCTAGTTTTGTCGTTGTTGTTCTTGTTTTGTCGTTGTTGTTCTTGTTTTGTCGTTGTTGTTCTTGTTTTGTCGTTGTTGTTCTTGTTTTGTTGTTGTTGTTCTTGTTTTGTTGTTGTTGTTCTTGTTTTGTTGTTGTTGTTCTTGTTTTGTTGTTGTTGTTTTGTTGTTGTTGTTCTTGTTTTGTTGTTGTTGTTCTTGTTTTGTTGTTGTTGTTCTTGTTTTGTTGTTGTTGTTCTTGTTTTGTCGTTGTTGTTCTTGTTTTGATGTTGTTGTTGTTCTTGTTTTGTCGTTGTTGTTTTATTGTTGTTGTTTTGTTGTTATTATTAATATTATTGTCAAATAATAATGAAATAAAGTTTATATCCTAAAATAATTTAATTTAATTGTGCTAACCACTATTATATTGCATACTTATCTAGATTAACATGTTTGCGACGTCTTATGTTCAATAATTTAAAGAAACATTTGTAAAAAAAATTTTGTATGAATGCAAAATGTTTTGTAATAATTTGTTATTCATCTGTATTTTTTCCCCTTTTTTAGTATCCCATTGACCCGGGAGAGAATTATAATTATCCCATAAATCAATGGACTATGATTGTAATTTTCCCTTCACCATTTACTTTTTTATCTTCACGAAAATAAAAAATAAAACTCAATTAAATATGAAGCATTTTATTTCCTTTTAAGTTGTTATTCGTGATTGTAATATTACCTCTGATAATATAGAATAAATTCCCCTATAATAGTCGGAGTGAAAGTATCTAAACTCGGGCAGAACAGGTTATCAATGAAATACATTTTACACACACACACACACACACACACATACTTAAATGCAACTCATTGGAAGAAAATCGTAACCGTTAACATTATTAGGGATGAATTCTGAATGTGATAATATTAATAAATAGTCAATAACAATTTTAAGAACATAGATGCGAAGCAGATAATTTAGTATTTTCAAATTACAGGATGAATTATTCATTAATTGAACACGTTAGTGTAGACACAGAAGCTGTACCGCAGTTTTGGAAATGTACAGAAAATTTAGTAGAAATTTGGTCTCAACAAAATCCACCGAATCCTCCCTTTAATTTATGAAAATAATCTAAAAATGCATAACATTTAAAGCCGTGAAAGAGTTTGTAAATTAGAGACACGTTTTACGGTCAGTACCATTGAAAACGGCCTTGCATGTGTTGCGATCTTTAGGACGTGCAATTAACATGCAAAAACTATCGCTTCACTGGCACCGAAATAACAGTTACAAATTTTACTTTAAATGTGACTGCTATATGCGCTCTAGCGCTCACTCGCTCTCCGACTGCACAGGCCACCACGTTCAACTTGCTACGCACATACAGAGAGCCAATGACGTAGATATACAATGTAGAATGCGTTAGAGGACATTTATGTAGCGAAAAACGACGAACGATAAAATAGATGGTGCTCTCCACACATGAATATGCTAGGATCTGCCGCGAAGTCATCCTTGTGAACGTTTACTTTGCTGTACATTACGAGGAGTGAGCGAATCCATTTACGTTCTTCATTTATTGGTAGGGTAAATAATTGTGATATGTTACTTAACGTCCTGACTGGTTACCGTGGTTAGAATAACGTTAGATCTTTACAGTTTTACACTTCGAAAATAAAAGATATTTCGACAGTGTATACATTTAGAAGTTAATGATATCCTTTCAGATAATATTAAAACTTCATTAGAAGACTAGAATATTAAATTCATTAGAAGACATTAAAAAAATTCTTTTTACTGTGTCATTTATTGTATCATGAATGTAACTTCGTTATACGTGCACGTTTTCTTGAGTTCAGCAGGAAATACAGTTATTCAAATTATCGTTTTCCATGTTGTCGCGGCAGAAGTATGTTCCTACACGAAGGACATACGAGGGATACGAACTCAAATCTATAGCTCATTTGCCTTTGAAAATATGTCTTATTACATCGGAGCGAATATTTTGTACACAATTTCTGCCAAAAACGTTCATTTCTTTTCGTTTTCAGAATTCAACTTGTATATGGTTTAGAGTAGTGATCCCAGAATTAAGAAAACGAGCACAGAATATACTTCTCCCCGTCGCACGTCACATACAGTTTTAACTGCTTATTATATACATATAAAATAAATAAAAAATAAATAAATAAAGATTTGTTGTGATGGTGTGATAGACTACACCAACGTGCTCAACATTTGTGTGGGGTTCCCGTTACAAAAGAATTTAGAAGATCCGTATGTATTGTCAAAGTGAAAATACATTTGTTACTTCGGGCGCATGTGAGGTTCATGTCTCGTAATTTCTATCACATTATGTCACGCCTGATTGGGATTACGAGACTTAATGGCTTTGCAATGAGTTATTACTTTTAAAATCTAATATCGAGCCGTAGTAACGAAAAAATGGATCAATCGTGTTATAATTTCGATAATATATTAGATTCGTATGATTATTTCTTGTCCCTTGTGTAGTCCGAATCCACGTTTGGTGGGTCCTTGATACAGAAAAATTGAATTACGGCAAAACGTCTGTGTCTGTAAACAACGCTAATGACTACAGCATAAATAGGATTTTCACCAAAATTGATTTTCCTCAATCGTTCTGACTGATATCGTGGTCTTTTGAATTGAAATGAACGGACATTTTGGTTTGGGGGAGTACTTTACATAAAGCTTCTATTACATTTTGAAACTTTTCTCAATAATGACTCCAAATTTTCTCTTTAAATTTTTTCTTCTAATAAAGCAAAAGATGCTTAAAGAAATAGCATGGGTTGCACTTTCGTTAAATTCGTTGAATATTTGAAAATTTTAATTTGTTTCGGCTTGTTTGAGTAAGCAGTGTGCGATGTGCGCAAGTTCGATTTCCGTCCCTCACGGCAAGACCACTTCGAGACACACGAAGTGTCATTCGACGCGTCTCGGTCTTCTGATGTGGAACTTGTTATGTTCAGAAAAAACACTCACTTTCCAAACAACAAATTTATTTACACAGTAACGGAAATATTTACAAGAAAACGGAAATATTTACAATAACGGTCAGAGAATCCTTTTGCCTAATGCACACTCTAACAAAACAACAGTTACTCCTATCTACGTCTCCCGCTCAGTCTGCTCCGTCTCTGGCGGCGCTCGCTTATCAAGCAGCCGGCGCCGTAGCCTCGCTTCCCGGCCACCGGCTCGCCGGCTAGCTGTTAATTTCTCGTTGGCCGGGCGTCTTTGCCGGTCTGATGCCCAGTCGTCACCCGCCGCCGCTGCCGCCTCGCGCCGCTTTAGGCGCGCTCTTCAACTTTGTCGCACAGCCACAACAGAACTGATAATTTGTTTTCGGAGCCGGTTAGAAAATTCAAAGAAATTTCCAAAAACGTGTTTTTGGGTGTTTGGCGCTGCGATCATAGCGAGTGTCGTGGGAATTAAATCAATGCCACCTAAATAGATATATGTAGGTGGCGTTGATTAAACCCCAATACCCCGTGGTTATTTTCAGTCCACGGCACCATTATTCTTTTCTATAAGGTTGGCACCCTGATTGTTTAAAAGCCACCAATATGAAATGAAAATTGAACAGCAGAATTTGTAAGATACGAAATATTTCATGGGTATTTTAATAATAAAGTTTCAAATTGCCTTGGAATATTTAATTTGAAGATTATGAACTAAATAAGAATACCAGAAATGTAAGTTCATATATTTCTTAAGAGTGCAAAAATCGATTTTCAATTTAATGTAACTTCGAACTTATTCACTTCATTTACATAAACATGCAAAATAGTAATATTTTAAAGCTTATAGTAATTAACATTAAATAATTATATATATATATATATATATATATATATATATATATATATATATATATATATATATATATATTCGAGTACAGAACAAACCAGACTGCGTTTGTGGAGTTTTGAAACCTTAAAAAATACAAAAATCTGGATGTGGTAAGCAACCCCGGAGTATTCAATGTAGTTGTAGAAGTTTCGCGTCAGAATTTTCCGAACTAATTGACAATGATCTTATAATAGCAATAGAGAATAACGTAGAATTACAGGTTGCAGGCGATCATTTATATTCATATTTAAAAACAAAACGTAAAAATATAGCTATGCTAAATTATAACTATTCGCATTATTGATTCCTGCAAGTATTTTACGGCCATTATAATTTTGAAACTGGGATATTACAAATTCATGTCCCGTATGGAGGTAATATACAACGCCATTGGGTGTTGGGAATTTTTTAACGGAAGTATAATGTTACTACTACGATTGTAACTGGCGACTACGATTCATTGGTAAGTCTAATGCCAGATACTATAGGAACATATTTTAACAACATGAAAGAACTGAAGTATGAAAGAAATTTTCAACACATGAAAATACGTTTAAAACAGTTTACATCGTCGGCGACGCCGCATTCAACTAGGAACTAAATATTGAAGATAGAATTTATTTCTAAACGAAATCTGTTCATCAAAACTAGATCTTCAAATATTGTATAATAAATACATAAAAAATAAAATATATATAGTATAATGAAAATATGATTAGTTTTCGCGTAATTTTGCGTAAAACATAGGCAACAATTCTAAACAATTATTTTCGCAAAAACCGCTTAAATTGTTTATTTCACTTTTCCTCCTGTATAGCGAAGAACGATGACGGTGCTACTTGCGGCAAACTCTTTATTTCCCAAAATTGTAAACAAAAAATTAACATTACAAAAGTACAATATTGTTAATAGAAATTTTGTTGTTATATGAAATCTGTTTTTAAAATCAGTTCTTAAAAAAAAGGTACTGTACATTTTTTAACGAATGGTTATTGTTGACATCTTCGATACTGCAAATTCGAAATTCCTACTTTTCGTTTGACGAGCTGTCAGATTGCCAAACAATGGCAACGCGCCCCGATACGGCAGTTTGAAATTCTTAGAATTCTTCTAATTGTTGGTTGGCGATATGGATGGAACGATAAGGGGCCTTTATTTGATTAGCCTTAATATTACAATGTCTCTACGTTCAATAAAACGGTAAAAATTCGATAAAATGTTTTGTTGTAGCACCTCTAGTTTTGTATTTGTATTCAATTATTTATTCTTTCGTATATTCTTGAATATTCATTAATACTTTAAAAATGTGGAGATACATGACAATGTATGATTACATTTTAGTCGTATTATCGCCACATTTTACTCCAACTAAACAGAATACTTAAAAGTTTGTTAGGATTGTTCTCTCATATTTCCACTCGAGTCAACAGACGACTTTTTTTTCGCAACTCATGGATTTCTCTGTCCTGCAATTCATATTCTGCGGTAGTCTAGTTTACTATTCAGTTTAATAAACAACACGAAGTACTCGATATTTAAAAATTAATTTAAAATTAATAAAATTAAATTTTATTAAAAATTAAGTTTTATTAATTTGACAATGAATAATTAAAAACACTAAAGTATTACATTAATTGGCATTAGAATTTGCAACACGTAATATCGAAATCCGCAATAATAAATATTTAAGCAACATCAATTCTTTTTTTTAATTTTTGACATTTGTCAAATGAACATTCACAATTAAAATAAGTACACAAACTAAAATTCTTATTAAAAATTAACACATACTTTTTCTTCGTTCTATGACACAATGCATGTACAGAAAATAAATGTGTTCTACGAATTGTCTCATGCAAAATGCGAATATTCGTTTGTGTGTTTTTTTTGCGTTGAGAAAACATATTTTTTACATTTTCATTAGATTGATTTTGTCAAAGAACAGCACAAACTGTATGTGACGTATGGATGGCAACTTAATGAGGTAGCCATTGAAAACATATTTTGAACTAACCAATGATAGCATTAATAATAATAATAATAATAATAATAATAATAATAATAATAATAATAATAATAAATATAGATAATTTAATTTTCAGAAACTTGGTTTGGTAGGTACTTGGGTGCAATTTCATACCGATATCATCAAATTATCACTTCATATTTTCTTGCTTGCTTTTTGTAATGTCTTATATTTACTTTCTCGCTTTATGAAGAAATTTCGTAAGAACAGAAAGTAATGTAATCGTATGCCAGCAAAAAACTAATTTTCGCTCAAGAAACTGTTATTGCCGTGCTCTGGTAACAAAAAACTGTATAAATCCTGCTGCTAAGTTTAGGAAAAAAATCCTCTAACACGTGGTGTAGACAAAATCCATGTTTTGTTGGTTCTTGAACTTGAATAATCGATTGGCGGCAGAACGTCCGCTCTGTCCGGTCTGTCTGACCGTCCGTCTGTGGTCAACTCTAGCGCCTAAACCACTCAGCCGATTTTCTTCAAAATTGGAATTTCCCAATCGATATTAATGAACTCGTGGCTTTGCGAGTTTCAAACGGATATTTTGATTTTTCAAGGTACTGTACAAAAAGCCTCAAAAACATTTTAAACATTTTCTCAAAAACGGCACCAAAGTTTTTGATCAAGCTGTGTTTTGATATAGCATAAAGAACGCTTGAGGGAATGGTGTTGGTCTCGTGTTCGTTGAAATCACAGTTGTTTTTTAATTGAAAAAGCTGTTGGTCTCGTGTTCGTTGAAATCACAGTTGTTTTTTAATTGAAAAAGCGCAATTGTTTTCGGCGTCTTCGTACAATTATTATATTGAGATTTTTTCTTAATGAAACCTGTACCTTAAAGACGGGTCTTTAAATAAGTTAATGTGCAATTTTTCGAAAATATGAGTAGTTTCGGTGTAATTTTAATTAATTTTGCGCGAAATATTAGCTTTTTCTAAAAAAAAAAACGCTCCAATTTTTTCTTTAAATGTCCTCATGATATCTAATAAGAGACGCTAGAAATATGGCTCGAGTCTCCTCTTTTTCTATTGTTCCGTTTTTTTTGAAAATGACAAAACTGAACATTTGTAAACTACAAAATTAGAGATAATGATTTTTGATTTGAACAAAGTCTGTTGTAAAAAATCAGTTCTTTAAAAACGTTAATGTACTTTAAAAAAAAACAGCTGATTTCGCTCAATTAGTGTCTGAAATTTATCCAATTTCTAAAAAAAAATATTTTCTCAAAATCCGCACGCCTTTTTTATTAATAAGGTTTCTCATCGCATGTAACAACGTATGCTAAATAAATAAACTAGTGTTACTATAGAATGACTCAGACGTTCTCGCAATACTTATTAGTTTTCTAATCTTTTTATTCTGGACTAGCGTTTTGGTTAGGCATTACTCTCTTTCCAGCTGCGTTCTTTATTAACCCAAAGGACATTTGTCCACATTTTCTCTATTTTTCGGCTCCCTAATTCTAGAACAATCAATTATGTAACTAATATGGAAGTGTACATACTGTGCCCGTTCCGGATGGCCGAGGTCGTTCAATGGCGTGTAGGGATTCAGCGCGTCCGGACAAATGGAAGTGAGTACGAATCCCGTGAAGGGACTTTAATTTGATGAATGTATTGTGGCAGAAAACTGAGGATTCAAGAAACTTTATTGAAAATCATTTTAAGCATTTGTACTCACAAATACAATCAATACATATAAATAAACCGGACGTGTCGGTACTTTCTTTTGCAATTAGTAACTTTTAAACTTTTTTCAACTCTTTTTCGATTTGTACAACGTATATCACGCTAAATAATTTTTTATCTTTCTGTGTACCCGTATGAACCAATTTAAGTAAACTAATGAATCTATCGTCGTGAAATTTAAATGCAATATATACACTACCCATGGGATCGACTTAGATATTCTTAACGGCTGACCGAAAGAAGTGGCGCAGGGCATCAACTAATGTTATTGTAGTGCCACTGACCGATAGGTCCTAGGTTCGAGTCCTGATGATGGTAATATTTTCGACACTAGTCAGATAGCTAGGTCGAGTTCTGTGGCTGTGTGGAGGAAAATTCTAGCGACCGGCTTTCAGTGGTTTCTCTCATCTACACCAGCCGAATGTCGGGGCAGTACGCTAACAAATAGACCACGGACTGCGTGCGATCTTTTCTTCCCATTACTTGACCTGTCTTTACTTTCACACACATTTACATGCACTTCACAACGCTAGGCCGGGAGACCAGTTGGGAGATTAGAGCTTGTCCTTGCTGGGGCGATGCTGCTGGTTGGGGAAAACCCCGCTAGCCGAAGATAGGTCGGCGCCGGATTAAGCCATCCAGGGGGAACATCGTTGCTACCTCCCGATAACAATGTTCTGCACTTACGGGACTAATGACCTTAGCAGTTGACTCGCCTGGAATCACTATCAATCAACCTGTCAACCTTTACACTTATCAGCCCGTCTGTGAACAACTCTAGGGCCTAAACGTTTCAGCCGACATTCTCCAAAATGATATTCAATGATCAATCGGAACGTACTGGAAGCTTTGGGAATTTCTAACGGATATTTTTCCTCTCGACAGCTTTTTAACATGAATCGGGCATTTACCTTTTTGTCCCTCTGCCCGAGTTCGACCCATACGGCGCTTCTCTGTCGTAGTTGTATGAATACCAGCAAGGTAACTGGGGATCTGAGTTCGGGTCTCAAAGCGGAAAAAATTGCTGGTTGAAAGCAATTTTGCTGGTTTAACTATGTAACAGCTGCGGAGCATTTAGAAACAATGCGAGAAAGAATGTGATTTGGTAGCACTAGTTTATCTTTGTATAAGATGGTGTGAAATAATCTAAATCGAATAAATAGTTTGCATTCGTCTACAGGTTCGTACACAAGGAGAAACCCTTCGTGAAATAACGCATCTTTGATATTATTTTGTATATTTTGCAAACTGTGAAGTAAATAAATATTAGTAATAATTTAGTTAGAAGTCAGTGATGTTGCCACTTTATTTCTAGTTGTCTCAAACACCAACTTTTGAAGTTGAAACTATGGACGTCCTAGGAAAGTTCGGATCGTCTCTAGGTGGTTGCTGTCGCCACTTTGGGAATAGTTGTACCTATACATCATTTTATATTTACAGGCACACACTCATGCCTTAAAAATATCACAAATTTCTCGTTTTTAGATTAAGAAGGGAATAATGCGGATAATATCCTTTATTGCACGATTCTTTCGATATCTCAAAAACTTTTATTCAATGTGGGCTGGCTTTCCTCATAATACTCTACCTGCCATTCAATGAGATATTACATTTCGTGCAGGCAATGTGCCTGCGTGTTTCTTTCAATTGCTCCGAAGCTGGAATTGATCGTTCATGAACTTCCCCTTGGCCTTCTATCCTCCAATTGTAGGTTACCAGCTATGAAAATCCA
This sequence comes from Teleogryllus occipitalis, assembly GCA_011170035.1. Lineage (NCBI taxonomy): Eukaryota > Metazoa > Arthropoda > Insecta > Orthoptera > Gryllidae > Teleogryllus > Teleogryllus occipitalis. The sequence continues at coordinate 10,373 of BLKR01005798.1, forward strand.
AGAAAATTGAAAACCTCAGCCGGAATACAAGGTGAAGCCCTGAATGCCCACAAAATCACGCGTTTCTTTTACCGCTGGTTCGATTGTGTAGTACATTCTTGCAGGTAACTGCTAAATGCATCAGCTGAAGTGAAATTATTTGTGTTGAATAGGTATCTATTTTTATTGCCCGATGTATAGCAGTACAACGTGTTCATTGAAACTTTGCCCAAACTTCTACTTAAAAATCGAAATAATCAAATTACAACTTCTTGGAAAAGCTGTTATGGGAAAATTTAACGAATGCATTCATCTTATAGAAGAAGTGTTAGACACTATTTCTTAAGAAGTAATGAAATAGATAGGAAAGATACTCGAGAGCTATTGGTAATCGTTCCACTCCATATATTCAACAAGAGAAGTTAAGGCCATAAAAGATCCTGATATTGCTTCATAACAACGTAAAATACCAAATTCATAGTGCCTTTGCGCTGTGGAATATGTAGAATTAAAATGTCTAAATAGCTTTTTAATTCAATCAATTCTAACAATAAGCAGTGTTTGAGGGAACAAGGTGTCCTTCGGCTCTCCTTTCCAACGTATTCTCAAAAAGTATTACTTACTTCCTGCATCATAGTTATGGGAACCATATAAAGGAAAGGAGTTGAGACTCTTGCTTGTAAAATTGATAAAAGTTGAAGAACTATTCTCGCACTACAAGATTTAGGGCTAAAATATTCTGTTTTAGTATGTGACAATAGTTGTGGGCATACACCTGCATCTCATATGCTCCTTCCAAGTGCTCCTGTCAATTACCATCCCCGATTATCACGCAAGAATTTCTGTGACCGAGAGGATTATCCATTGTTTCACATTTGCATCTGCCTGCAGCAGCAAAAATGCTCTTGAACAAAATCAAACAATGGTTTCCCAAAAAGCACGCACACTAATCAAGAAAAACAAACAAAAACGCCCGTGTAACACGGTAAATAAGTATGTATATATGTGCCGTTATTGGGTCAGTAGTCCGAATTCGCCGGCCAGCTACCGGTGTCCCCCATAACTGGGCCTAGTTAAATTCCCATGCTTGCAAATAAGAGCGACATGAGGCGAACATGACGTATTCTCTTCACCATAACTAACAAGATCCGCCTGCTTGAGCTTTCCTTCGTCACACAGCTACAGAAACTGGGACGATTTTAAAGGAAAGTTACAACTCTATTTTTGCCTCGACCGGTAATCAAACCCGGGACTACAGCACGGGAAGTTAGTACGCTGCCCTTGAGCAATCCCAAAGGCCTAAATAAGTCAATATTTTAACAAAGACAGTCTGCACGAATACTGCGACAACATAATATAGTTTATATATAGTTAATAATAATAATAATAATAATAATAATAATAATAATAATAATAATAATAATAATAATAATAATTTTAATAATAGAAATAATAATACATAGTTCTCCACATATCAAGAGTACAAAAATGTTACAGTTCTACAATGCATCACTCGAAAATCAAATATTTAATTTTATGGAAGAGGTATTTTCCTTAGAGCCTTGCTGTCGAATGATGTCACGTGTTTCAAAAGCAGTAACGAAATTTGAAAGAGAATTGTGTCAGTAGGCGCATTATTTGAATACACCGAATAACAAAATCAAATATTTGCCTTTTTTTCAGTCAAAATCGAAACTATAATTTTTGCATTTTCCCGAGTTGATGGGTATGTAACTAAACCACAGACACCTCTCATGCGGCCAAAGACTGCGTAGTTTTCTTTCAATTTCTGTGCGCAATGAAAATTAGAAATAAAGGTACTTTTCTCCTTTTAGTTCTGGTAGAGATATGTCAGTAAGAAAAGTAGGAATAAGAGGTAGAGAATGAGAAGTAGGAGAAGAAAATCAAGGGGATAGAGGTTAAAGAACAGATAACCATTTTTTGTGCGCACAATGAAAATACTATGATTGCGCTAAAAAATATTACTAGTCAACTGATTAAAAATAAACTTTTTTACTTTTATTGACGTTGCTGAAATTCGCCTTCTGAAACAAATGGAATCGCCATTGTGTGGCCAACACGCGACAACTCAAGGGTGGCCGACGATGCGACATGCGCTCTCGTCTAGGGCGTCGCAGCTCAACGGCCCCGCGGAGAGCGTCGCCTCGCCAACAACAGATAATAAAATTTCTCGCCCGCAGCGCGCCGCAGGGCGGCCACTTGTCCCCGTCATCGCCGCCGCATATCCCGCGCGGGCTGCGGGCGGCCTGGGGAGGCCCCGTACGAATGGCCCTGCTCCGCGGAGGCGGGCGGAGCAGCATCCATCTCGCTCAGGCTGTGCGCGAGGCGCCTCCTCGCCATCCCACGCCACACCCCTACTCCTCCCCCGTCACGACCTTCGAAACGTCTCCCACCCTCATCCCGCCTCGTCCCATCATAACACGCGACGCTCCTTGCCAGGCCTCTGGAAGCGCCACTCCCGCGCCACTCCCGCGCCCCCCGCCCCTCCCCCTCCCCTCCCTCCCATCCATCCCCCGCCCTCCCCCGCCCCTCCCCGCCCTCCCCCGCCTCCCTCCCACCCCCGCCACTCCCCGCCACTCCCCGCCTCCCCGCCACTCCCCGCCACTCCCCGCCACTCCCCCGCCACTCCCCGCCACTCCCCGCCACTCCCCCGCCAATCCCCCGCCACTCCCCCGCCACTCCCCCGCCACTTCCCCGGCACTCCCCTACCCGTCTTACGTCTGAACAATTAATTTAATTTAATTCGACCTCAAACACGATGAGCACTTCCCGTAGGCTGATAACTCATCACGAGAAGGAGTTTTATTTTAACAGAGTAATTGTCATAGTTAATGTAGTTTTATAACTTGAAACTGTAGAGGTAATTTGAGTTACGGGTGCAGCGGCTTGGGCCTCCCCACATTATTTCCATTTGGAGTAGTACTTTACGTCAAAGACGGAAAACGTTACATTACGAGTGAGATGTTTCCAGCGGTGCAAACGTTAGCAGCTGAGGCTGGAATTTCGAACAAGTAATGTAACATTTCCACCCGTGTATCGTAACACGTTTTATTTCATATTATGTCGTATTTCCTTCCTTTTATTTCAATTTCAATTTCATATTCCAATATTTCACGATGTACGAGTGCCAATAAAGAATTTCCCACGGCCCCAGAGTCCCCTAGAATCGTGGTATCTATAAAACAATTGCAGTGCTCTGAACATTTTGAAATGGAATTAAAGGAAGAAAGAGATGCTTTCAAAAGTGATAATAGATAAAATAAATGAATACATTGAACAATTAATACCTAAAAAATCAGAAAAAAGATATTAAAAATAATATGAACAAATTTGTTCTTACAAAAATACAAATAACATTAACATGATTAATGAGGATGTAATGTTGGCTTATTTATCAGACTTGACAAGTGGTTCCTACTACAGCAACTGGATATTGTAATGTATTTTGTAAGTTATATTAGTAATTTTGTTACAGTCCAATGAGGTGAATTCCGCCTCCTTACGGTCAAAATATTCCATGATTAAGTCCATGTTATAAGTTCATTGGTTGGAAAACACAATAGATTATGTCAATCATTTTATGAGGGAGACTTCGGATGATTTGCATCTTTTAACAAAGGTTATTGCCACGATCGGCGGCGGTTGTGGTTGTCCTAGAGAGGAATTTTATTCCATTCAATCAGTGATGTAGAAGATGCTGGTACACATTAAATTGTGACCATACGACAATCTAAAATAAACCGAAAGATGTTTAATGTGATATAACATCTTTACTGCGTATATGAACATTTTACGACAATGATTGCAAGTTTCTTGCTTATTTTTTAATCAACTGCATCGTTGGTGCCGGCCATGTATTTATAAAGCGAATGAGAAGCGGTGATGTCAAATTTTTAATTTCATAAGTTGGTATGAGATTTCATTACGGTACGCTGCACCGTAAAGTTCCACTTTTCCGACAGCGATATTGCATGAAAGACACAAAATCGTCCCAATACATGGATCATTTTCGGGTCGATAAAAGTAAAATACATTTTAGTTTTTCTGGCCAGATGAGTTCGTGCATTATCACTACCTAATAAACACCCATTCCGCTCCGAGCAGTCGACCTGTGCGGACCTCTGAGCGCAGCTGCTCTCGGTAGTAGTAACCATTCATAGTGTAAGGTGTATTAGCCAAAAGTTTAGTCTACACAGTGCGCAAATTAAACCAAGTGCAGTGATCTAAAAAGTGAATAACGCTACATCAACTTTCAACAACGCTGGCCTCAGCCAGTGCATTGCCGATGCATTAGCATTGGTTTATCCAACGGTCGGCCAAATGGAGGTCGCGGAAGGCGACGGCCGCGATTTCACAGCACTATACGCTCCAGCGTATCAACCAACGCCAACTCAACAAGTGCAGATGTCTCATTACACAGCACCGCAACCAACAAGTATGCAGCCACATATCCAAAATTATAGCCAGCCAATACAGGTCAGTCATTTTGTGCCAGCAGAAGGTGCAACCTCATCGTCAAGGTCCAGTGACAATATTAGTGTAAACTCCGTTCCAAACCCCCAAGTGACAAGTGGCAAACGCGGAAACAGTGACCCCATCCAAAACCCCAATCAATCCAAAAAAGTTCTGACGAACACTAATACCAGCTATGCTATTCCTACAGAGAATAGATTCAGCACTCTAGCTGACCTTCCTGATGATGTTACGAACGCTACCGACCCCCCGGTACCGGAAAATGTTAGAATCCCACCCATCCACATCAGCAATATTACAAACATTATGGAACTAAATCAGGAAATCAAGGCCCAAATCTCTGCGCAATTCACCGTAACATTCAACAATAACAAAGCCAAAGTTAACTTCCAAAAAATAGAAGACTACAGAAAAGCAATTCAGTATTTCATTAAAACCGAAAAACAATTTCACACATACAAGGACCCAACCAATAAAAAGTTCTCGGTGGTTTTCAAAAACATTCACCCCTCCATCACCCAAGAGGAAATATATAACGACCTGAAGGAACAATACTCTTCCCTAAATAGTATCACCAGACTACATAAAGATAATCAGCCCATCCCAGTGGTAGCCGCAGAGTTTTCCGGTGAACAATCGATTGACTTAATCCTCCGTACCAGCCAAATCTGCAATCTAAAAGTTAAAGTTGAAAGAAGAGGGAAAACAATTGGAATAATTCAGTGCCTTCGTTGTCTAGACTTTGGACATTCTAAAAATAATTGTTACAAACAAATCGCCTGTATTCATTGTGCCGAGAATCATTACTCAGTAAACTGCCCCAGTCTGAACCAACCTCCGAAATGCAGAAACTGCGATGGGACTCACCGTGCGGATATCCGTACGAATGAATGCCAGTACTTTAAAAATATTTCGGAAAATAAAACTAGAATGCCCCCAAACCCCTCGTCAAATACGAGAACCAACAAATCAACTCCACCCTCACCGGCGCCCCCACCACCGCCCCCACCTCAAAACGTCCGCCATTTCCCTAGACTCCATAGAACTGCCAACATACCAAATTTCACCCATGAATCAGCATTTAATCGTCCGCCAAATAATATCCCACCATATGTCCCAAACCACAATCCACATACTAGTCTCCCCCAAAATAACCTTCTGAACACACCATTCATTCATAATATTATCAATCACATAATAACCCATATAATCAACATCATAAATTCAGTCATCCCAACTATTATTCAAAACATACAACAAGCAATTACTTCTAATTTTAGTTTCCCCAATGGCTCAAAATAATTCAAATCATAAATTAATCCTAATGAACTGGAACGCATGTGGCATCAGCAATAAAAAAAACGAACTCCATTTCTTTCTCCAAACACACAATGTCGACATTGCATGTATCACTGAGACCCATTTAAAACCTCCAGCCACTTTTAAACTACCAGGCTATAATACAGTAAGGAAGGATAGGGCTAACGCTTCAGGCGGCGGAGTTATCATACTCATTAAAAACACTATCGCCTACTTCGAAGAAAACTCAACACCCATCAATGGCATTGAAACAATAGCAGTTTCACTTACCTACAGCAACCCAAAACTTACTATCATTGCCGCTTATAAACCCCCCAACATAAGAACAAATTTTGCAGGTCTGAACATCTTACTTTCGCGTTATTCATCTTACATTCTTTTAGGAGATCTAAATGCTAAACATGTGCAATGGGGGTGCAGAGTCACCAACGCAGCAGGTGCCCAACTTCTAAACTATATCGTAACAAACAGAATTAGTTTGTTCGCACCTCCAGAACCAACCTATTATCCTTATGATCCAATCAAGCTTCCTGATATACTAGACATAGGATTAACAAACATTAATAGCAATTTTCACTCAACTCCGCATTTTGAACTAGACTCCGATCACCTTCCAGTCTTAATTTCTACAGATCAAATCCCCCCACCCCATTCACCCATTCCGGCATTAAATACTTACAACTTAAATTGGTCCAAATTCAAAAACATAATGCAAAACCAAATTCCCAATTTTAAAATACTAAACTCTCCACCGGAAATAGACCAAGCAATAACGCAACTAAATAATATAATAATCAACACAATTAGCAAACTTAATCCTGAACGTCCGAACACCCTTCGAAAACACACATCAAATAAACTACCGAAAAGCATTATCAAAATCATAGAAACTAAAAATAAAACCAGAAGGTTATGGATGGCACTTAGAATTCCCTCAATTAAAAAAGAACTAAATACACTAACCAAAATCAGTAAAAAAGCTCTAGAACACTATAAACAAACTAAATACAATAATATCATTCATTCATTAAATACACGAAATAACTCTCTCTGGAATTTCACTAAAAGTATACTCGAAAAAAAAAAACCATAATCCCACCACTAGCTACTCCAAATGGAAAAAAATACGCTACCGCCGATAAAACGGAAGTATTAGCCGACCACTTCGCATCAACTTTCACACCAAACATCACACCTCCTCTTCCAGATCACACCCACATCCAACAATTTGTGAATTCCCCGAATTTCAACGTACCACAAAAAATTAAGTATATCTCTCCACATGAAACTCTAAAAGTTATCAAATCCCTTCCCAATAAAAAAGCTCCCGGCCACGATAAAATAAATAATATAATTCTCAAAAACCTACCCAATCCTGCCATAGCTTTCATTGTAAACATATATAATTCATCTTTAAGAACTGGCTACTACCCTACTACCTGGAAACATTCTATCATCCTCCCGATTCCCAAACCTAATAAGAATCATAGCATCCCCGATAACTACAGACCCATAAGCCTCCTCCCCACTTTAGCAAAAATATTCGAGAAATTAATTCTAACAAGATTAAACAACTATATTAAAAAAATTCACCTCATACCTTTCTACCAATTCGGATTCACTAATAAACTATCCACAGCACACCAACTGCTGCGTATTTCAGAAAATCTCCATTCCTCCTTTCAAAAAAAACAATATTCAATAGCAGTTTTCATGGACATCGCTAAAGCTTTCGACAGGGTATGGCATGAAGGCTTAATTTATAAAATTTTATCTATAGGCACCCCTATATACCTTTTCAAAATTATTAAAAGCTTTCTCACAAATAGAACTTTCTCAGTTTCAATAGAAAATCAAAATTCGAACCCCCGCCCTATCTCTGCCGGTTTACCTCAAGGATCACCTCTCTCTCCCCTACTCTATAACTTGTACACAGCCGATATGCCTACATCAAGATTAACAAACATAGCCCAGTTTGCAGATGATACCGTAATCTACATGTCCCACTCCTCAATTAATTACATAGCTAGCGAAATCCAATCTCATTTAAATAAAATAGAAAACTGGGCAACGAAATGGAAGATTAAAATCAACCCCGCGAAATCTACAGCTAAAGTCTTCACTTTCAGACCTTATTCCTTCCCCATGCCATTTAAATTGAACAACAATACAATCCCTTGGACTCCTCACAACAATGCAGTTAAATACCTGGGTCTTCACATGGATACTACACTCAACTGGAAAATACATATTGATACAAAAGTCCAACAAGCCAAAGCCAAAATAATACAGCTAAAATCACTTATAAATAACAGTAAACTTTCACTAAATAACGGTATCACCTTATACAAAACCATCATTAGACCTCTTCTCCTGTACGCTTGTCCAATTTGGACCAATGCTGCCAAGTATAATATCAACAAAATTCAGGTTATTCAGAACAAATACCTAAGAACTATCACCCACGCCCCCTGGTTCATTTCAATAAGCAATTACACCACGAACTTAACCTAAAACCCATCGCACATCACATAGCCTTTCTTGCCAATAACTTTTATTCTAATCTAACACTCATCAATCATGAAAGACATATAAATTTAGGAAAATATAATGAAAACCCAACTAGAATAAAAAACCGATATCCAGTTCATTCTTTTCTCAACATTTTTTCAAACCTCAGTAATTTTTAGAGGTGCTCGGTGAGTCCCCTCGTCAATTGTAGTTTAGAGTTAGTATATAAGAATTAGATATAAGCCAACCATACAAATGAAGAGTTTCTTGTAAACTGAACTTTGTAAGTCAATCCTATACAAAATAAAAATTAAAAAAAACCTAATAAACAGCGACATTGTTGATATGTAGCGGTGGCACATTGGTGGTGCCTTAGAGTCCCTTTACATCATCGGTGTACAAGAAGAGTTCCAAAACACAAAAACCATAATAAATCCTGCACAAAAAAACGACGAATTTTCGTCAGATAAAAACTTATTACAAGATCCTGGCAACGAAAATGTTGATAAATCCATTTGCTAAATTTAGAAAAAATCCTTTAGCACGGGATGTTCCCAGAATCCATGTTTTGTGGGTCCTTGACACTAAAAAATCGAATGACGGCAAAACGTCCGTCCGTCCGTCCGTCCGTCCGTCCGTCCATCCGAGTCATCAGTCCGTCCGTCCATCAGTCCGTCCGTCCGTCCATCAGTCCGTCCGTCCGTCCATCAGTCCGTCCGTCCGTCCATCAGTCCGTCCGTCCATCAGTCCGTCTGCCGACCATCAGTGCGTCCGTCCATCCGTCCGTCCGCCTGTGAACAACGCTACAGCCGATTTTCTCCAAAATTAATTTTCCCCAATCGATCTCGCTGATGTCACCGCCCCTTAAATTTGAAACCGATATTTTAATTTTGGGGGTACGTTACATGAAGCCTCTGGAAAATTTTCCAAATTTTCAAAAAAATTGCTCCATCGATTTTTATTACATTTTATTGTTGGACAGTATGAAAGACGTTTAAGAGAATGGTGTTGATCTCATGGTCGTTGAAAAAACTGAACTTTTGCAATTGTTCGAAAAATCAATTTTTTTCGGAGTCTTCCTCCAACTAAAATATTGAAGATTTTTCCTTTAATGAAATCTGTTCCTTGACGATATATTTTTAAATTAGGTCATGAACAATTTTTCAAAAAATTTAGTACTTTTCGCGTAATTTTGCGTGAAATTACGGGGGAGAAAGAACGAGCTGTTTTTAGCGCCACTAGTTTTATTTAAGTACAGAAATATGTTTAGGAAATAGTATTGTTTACTTGTAAACATTTAACGGATATGGTTTGCAAAACAGCAGGTTTACAGAATGCAACACTTTCTTTGATTGTGAAATAACGGCTCCCCGCACTTAAAACTCTTACAAAATGACAATTTTTTAGATACGTCACTTTGTTGTGCACCGACGACCGTTTTTACATTTCCCAGTTCCAGGATTTTAAAGCGTGTTTCGGTGTTGCAGGTCTCTAAAGAAGCGACGAAGTACGAGCAGTTTTGAGTACTCGTTTTCTTCTTCGTCTGTTTATAATGTATTTTAAATATTTCATTTTTTAAATACACCTATTTTGTGTATTTAAATACATCTCTAAACTACATGTCCAAAATATTAAAAAATATAAATTTTTGAATAAAAATGTTATTTAAAATACATATTTCAAATACAAGTATTTAAATACTGCCCAACCCTGTTTGTACAGAAAGTGTTCCTGCTTTAGAGAACAATTTGGAAAGACAATTGAAAGGCTTAGTGCAAGAAGGTGTTAACTCATAAAATGGCCAAAGGAGTTATTTGACATTTAGTAAACTTGCATGAGACATTTTGTATTACTGAAAATTATTCCTTCTTATATGACAAATTTTGAGATTTTCCATCAAAAGAAGCAAAGCAACGAATAGGAAACTCATAGAAAAGTCGTTTTGACGACAAAGCAAAAAATTGAGTTAACAACTTCATGCACTAAGCCCTTTATATTTATAAAATTGAAAGAAAAGGCAAATTGGAGATAAATGTGCTTCTTGCGAGCTGTTTTACTCTGTGGCAGACAGGTTTGGAAAAGATGCATATCCTTGGTCAACATGATGCAAAATCTTACTTCTCGACTTATGTTTTAAGGTAATGGGTAATTAAGCCTATGTTGTTGGTACTTTTATCTCTGCTCCTAATCAAATTCCACAAAAAATATTCCCAATGGACAAAAGGGAATAGTGCTTTCCACCACATGACTGGCGTAGTTGATTTCTGATAGCACTACATATCATTTGTGAACCGTCCTAAATAAGGTAAGTCCTTTCAGATGAAAAAATACACCACCGAGATTCTCATAACATTAGAAATAAATACTTCCTTTACAATTTTGGCCTTGGAAGCATTATTTTGTATCTGATATAACAGCTTTCCTTCTTTCGTGAGTAACCTATTCAGATATCTTCAATAAGTTTGAAATAATACTAAGAAATCCCTTTCTGAGGTAGACTGGGTAGGTCTACAACTTGATGGCTATCTAAATGCCTATGTAAAATATCGGAAAGCAAGAATGCGTAAAATGCATAATAATAAATAAAAAGCATTTCTAAATGGCAGTGTAAATTGTGTAAGTGTAAATTTCTTGTGCACGTTGTAAATTATTTTTATTATCGAAAAACTTTTTCTTCATTATATGTGCATCAATAATTCCCTTGTGGTTTGCAAGTTTCCCATAGAAAGGGACTTTTGTAATTCTTTGATTCCATCGCAGCCTTTACCACCCCAGCTTCATGCGAATTCCAAAACTCGAAGCGCTGTTGCAAGCTCGGGTGGCCATTAGTTAATTTGTGAACAGCGAGTGAACCGCAATTCTGAAGGTCCGTTGGCAGGCAGTGCCAATCGCCTAAAATCAGGCATGATCACAGGAGCGCGCGCGATCCATGTCTGCAGTAATTTGCACCTCAATTCCATAAAATCACAAATTTGAAATTGTTCCCAATTGTTTGTTTTTTGTTCGTATTCAAAAGAAGTAGATTTTTCTTCGACAATTCTTACAGAGCTTCGACTCACTATAAGTACATGCCGGATGTAATAAAATAAGAGAGAGCGTCAAGAAACTGCTGGGCGGGAAAGAAGCGTTTCTCAGAAAAATGACCGTAGAAACTTGTTCATCTAATTGAGGAAAAGATGGTGGTGAATATTTTTCCGCCTGCAATAGCTCATCCAGTATTTCTTTATCGTCAAAATCATCAGAAAGTGTCTCTGAAATGTATAAAGAAGAAAATGAATCTAAGAAGATCTTCATTAGCTCAAGAATCTCTACCCTTTTCTTTTACAATTGTGACATACCAATATGGGGACATGTTTTATTATTTATTTATTTGTCGTAAATGGGCGAAATGGTTAGGGCAAATAATAAGCAATATGGCGCCTTAGTAACGACGTCGTGGTTGTGGTCAGGATAAACAAACATTCATCTGACCGTGGAGGTGACGGCGTGAGTAGGAGGAAATATAAGAATTTTGTGGATTGGTTGAAGAAGCGTCGACTGGTTATTAAAACGGAAGTTTGTGGCGTTTTGTCGAAATAAAAGAAAGGCGAGGCATTGTGGGTTTTAAATGGACGAAGAAATTCATTCTGTCGCATGTCGTGACGGTGAACAGTTCGCTCGCGAATAGATCAATTTGTGCATGTTAGGACTTGTAAAAATTTCGGGGGTCTACAGTACGTGTTCAGACTTTGAAATATTTTCGTGTGGTAGAGCAAGAATCGGGCTTGAGGGACATATTCGGACTCTGAATATTTTCGTGGCAGAACTAGAAGTGAACTTGTAATACTTTCTAAGACTGTGTAATCATAAAGGCGCTGGATATTTATACGGAGAGAGAGGTCATCAGACATAATATAGTAGAGCTGGAACAAATATTTGAGTGGTGCGAAGCGGTGAATCGGCGGCGAATTCGTTTTTAAAGAAGAGAAGAGGATTCGTGGTATTTGGACTTCGGGACTTCGGAGCCACAAGAAAGCAGGGAAGGCGTTTCTTCGAAATAGCATCAATCAAGAGCACCCAAAGACCAGAATCGCCGTATAAGGTTCGAACCAGGTCATGACTAAAGAAAGTTTCTCACTGTAAATTTTTACATTTTAATTTGCTGCATTTTGATAGGAAATAAACATTAAGTTTCTTTTTGAAAGAAAGATAAATGATTTTCATTGGCCAATTCAAGGTAATAAGTAGCTAGATCAAATAATCTCTGTTTTCAGATTCTTCGCCATTCTGTATAGATGGCAGATCGGGTAATCGGCTATTAATAGATAATAGCGATTATTTCTGATGTGACCCATCGACCCAGCTAGCGGGATAATATTCAGTTTTTACCAGAGTAATAATAGTTAAAATATTATCGTAACCTTTTTCCTGGAGCCCATGTTATTAGAAATTCGGAAACAGGTTACGACGAATCGCCCAATAATTGTAGCAGTTAGGGGTATGTTTCACAATGCTTAGTTGAAATTGTTATGGACAAAGGCACCAACGAGCGTAATTGATAATCATTTGAAAACTACAAATTTTCGCCGTCGAGTAATAGAAACCGTGTTTGCAAACCGTGTTTGCATTTAATTTCATGGAATTTCTGGCAGAATAACAACCCCCGGATTCAATATTTCTGCATTTCGCAGAAAGGAGCTCAACAAAACTTGCATATTCTAAAGTTACATTCACAGCGGCAAAGGAGAACATCTCAACATTTACTCAATGAATCAAGTGAAACGAGACAAAATACCTCATCAATAGAGAACGAAATTTATTGCAATTAAAAAAGCAAAATATGTACGTATTTATGTTTGTATTTTCCAAAATATGTAAGTAAAAATAGAAAATATGTAGAATAAAAAATATTGTAGTGTTTAAAATCTCTATACAAGCATTTTTCGAGCACACAGCGTCACCGATTAGGCCCCAAAATGGATTCAGAGCAGTTGAAAGAAAGTTGTACCTCTACAGAAATTATTGTATAGTGGTCTTCACAAAACATTGCGTGTTTTATCCGAAATGTAAAATACGTTAGTATCAACAACGTTCACAAGAAACTTGTGCTCAAGTGTTTACTAGTACCGTGCAGCCCAAAGTGGATCCCGGAGGGAACATGCTCCCCCTCCCCCAAGCGATAATCTGTAGAAAACATTTGTTAGTCTTCGATCGCGTTAAGCATGGACCATATGAAACATGTGCAAGCACACAATTGAAATTATTTCTGCTTTACAAACATCCGTTCATCCTTGATTCTGAGTACTCGGTTTTTAAGGAGGGGATAACTTTTAGATTCATTCCGGTTGGCAATGAAATGTAGTAGCATCACATACTTAGTAAAAAAGATAATTCCAATGATATTGCGAACTCGCTTCTGAAATGTTTCGTTTCGAAATATACATATATTAAAAAGGAACAAAATATGTATTAATAAGTAAAATTTGTAAAAATATATATTTATATCAAATATTTAAAAATATGTATTTATACCAAAATGTGTAAAAATATGTAAAATAAATAAGGTTACGTAGAGTTCGAGAGTCAGTGAGAGGATACGCGAGGTGGCATTTTCACAGTAACATCAAGTATTTTGTGCCGTTGGGTTGGACGCGCTGCTGCGGTCCAACTGTTTATCAGACAAAAAACCTATAAGTATCCTATAAGTAACCTAAAATGTAGGAAGCAATCATCTTTCACTTCATATAAAGTCAATATTTATGAAAATGAGTATTTTTGAGCAACGTTGGAATAAAATGGGATAAATACCTTTTTCACAATTTTCGTCATAAAAATTCCTAAATTCACATTGCTCTTGCGGCTAGATAGCAGATTGGATAAAAACCTCCTTTAGGATATAAAATATAGGCAATATTATGTTCTTTCATTTCGTATATGACCATTATTTACGAAAAGTGGATGGTTTTCGAGTTATTGTGAAAACAACTGAAAAATGTCTGCATTTTTACACTTTTTTGCAAAAAACGTGTTTCCGACACATTTCTTGTTGGTAAACCATGTTCGACATTCGTGTTCGAAGACCCCAAAAACATGTAGCACCCAAATATCAAAACTACACCAAAACTTTCCACTAGTTGGCATTTGGCGGCTACTTAGAGACGTCGAAACGGCTGGCGTGGTCATATTCGGCAATGAAAAATAGTTTTCTACCATTAGGCCAAAAAGTTAGCTATTAGCTCGTAATACAACAGAGCATTAAAAAAATGATATTCTGAATTCAATATGGCGTATTGTTTGAGTCGCCACATAGTACAATTCCTTCACACTTGGCTATTTAACAAACAATATACAACAAAAATTAGTTTTGTGCACAGTGGCATAGTTTTTTTCGACACATTCAAAAAATTGAGCAGCGCAATGCCGACTCCTATGGGCCGCCATACTTGCGTTTCCCTGTTTCTCATTACTAGAGCCCGGAAGTTCAGGGATTTATTATAACTAAAACAGGCATACAAAGAAGACACTTATTCTGGCTAAAGTAGAGGGCAAAACACACGACACATTAAAAAAGTCAGCATTTAAAAGTAATTAGAGTAAAAAATTAATAATTAAATGATTCACATTTTTGTCGAATTTATTTTATTCGCGATCTTGTCTCTAACTACGTAACTTAACGTCTCTAACTACGTAACTATCTCTTACTACGTAACTTAAATTAAATAATTTAATACACGTAAATTAAAAAGATAATTTAGGAAACATTTTTGACACAATCTGATTTCTCATCTAATTATTTATTCTCATATTTGCCACGCATTTGATACGCATTCGTGACATGGCTACTATTCGCTATACACTTTCTACTCTGTACACTCTCAAAGCCGACCTTCTGAAAGCCTTCACACACGTAAACAAAAATTTAGATGAACATATCCGAAGGCTCGAAGAGGTCGTTCAAAACTCAGACGGTTGGACAACAATAGGCAACACCGCAGAAACTTTCAACCGTCCATCCGCGAAAGCAAAAACACAATCATCACAACCAATCATGACTCAAAACAGATTTACTGTGTTAGATTATGACAATGATTTTCCATGCCTTCCCAATCCTCACTACCCCCTCCCATCATCGACACGTCCACCCACAAACCGACGCAAACAGGCTAGCAAGCGCAAAGAAACAAAGACACGTAGAGTTGCGCAACCTGGCCCACAAGTGAACAAGGACATTCCTACTGAGCCCACGAAAAAGGTACTAATTTTAGCAGATAGCCATGGGCGACAAATCTCCTCCCTGCTCAGTGGGAAACTCCCATCCAATTTCTCTGTCATGTGTGTGTTTAAACCTAACGGGAGGTTTGCCGACGTGATCAGTGAATTGGACACCCACACAAAAACTCTCACCAAACGGGATACAGTCATCATCATAGGAGGGCAGAATGACATCAATTTGGGTGGTCACTTTACACCTGAGCAACATGTTGACAAACTACAACGTGCCGCCCAAAACACGAACATTGTAATCTCGACTCTGCCCTTCTGGTACAACAAACCAACACTGTGCAAAGAAATTAGACACGCAAACAACAAATTAAAACTGCATCTGAGAGGCACACATGTTAAATTATTTGAGCTTAACTTTCTCTCAGAAAACACTTCACCCGGCATGGTCTTCACTTGAACCTTGTCGGAAAACATGCACTCGGTAGCGAACTTGCCAAACACATCCTTACACCTCAGCAGTATCCTATCCAAGATTCATCCCCACCTACATCTCCTAGTTCTCTTCCATCCTCCGGAACCCCTTTGGACCCAATTACCTTATCCCCTGAACCTAATCCTTGTACTACCTCTCCCATTATTCATTCCCCTACATCTGTAACCCCTCCTTCCTCACCTCCTAACACTGCTGGGACACGATACTTCCTTCGACCACGCACTCGAGGTAAAAATGAGATAAATAAATAGCAACTAGAGTCAGATGCAGCAGAAAAGCATCCGTGTAGGTACATGCAAAATATTCAAATAATGCATCATAATGTGCAATCTCTTTCAAATAAAATTGAATTTATCGAGGCAGCATTAGAGTGTGATCTCAGTCAAATAGATGTTCTTTGCTTTACAGAACATTGGTTATCTCATAATGATCTAAACACACTCCAAATTCCTAGTTTTTACCTTGCAGGATCTTATTGTAGAGCAAGGGAATCAAATAAAGGCCCTGCTTACGGAGGTTCGTGTATTTATGTAAGAAATAATATTGATTCTACCTTCTTGTCAGAATTCAATTTATATGCAGTTGAAAAAGTTTTTGAAATAACAGTTGTACATCTTACTACGCTCAAAATTATTTTACTTTGCATCTACAGACCTCCAACAAAGCAAGCTTTAGATTATTTCAATTTCGTAGAAAATCTAGAGATAACTCTGAACAAAATTAGTAATCTCTCTTTTAAATCCATTGTTGTATGTGGAGATTTCAATATTGATTTTCTGAGCGAATCCCACGAAAAAGAGCAGTTTCTCAATTTAATTCATTCTTTTAATTTAGATATTACAGTGAACGTACCTACACGGAATACTCTTAAATCACAAACAGCAATAGATCAAATTATAATTAACAAAACCACAACTAGATATGAAATAATAACGAATAATCTAGGTTACAGTGACCACGATGCACAAATTCTTACAATTACTAATAACATGAATACTGACACAATAAATAAAACACGCATGTGCAGAGCATTTACTACAGTTAACATAAAGTTATTTACGGACTACTTGCTGAAAGAATCATGGGAGGCAGTTTATAACGCTATTGACACAAATGAAAAATATAATTTATTTTTCTCAAAGCTTTCATTTCTCTTTAACGCATGCTTTCCTATTAAAAAGAGAAAATTAAACATTTCACGAAAAAGTAATACTTGGATCACAAAAGGAATTAGAACATCGTGTAAAAATAAACGTACTCTCTACTTTATTTCTAAACGTCATGACGTATCTCAAGATTTCCTTATCTACTTTAAAAAATACAAAACATTGTTACGAAAAGTCATAAGGCAGGCTAAAATCATGAAAACGATCAGGATATTTTGAACTCATTTTGTTCTTCGCACTGATATAATCACCAGAAGGGAAGAGAGAACAAGAAGGAACTATGAAGGGTATAATCATATACAGACAGCTGTCTTCACAAGGGATCCCACGCTATTCACAAACATCGGATGAGATTTCTCGTGAGCGAATATGTCAATAAGCATCAATGAAAATATTAAAAATCTTCAATGGTATCATCTTCCTTTCCATTTTAGATTTTTAACAAAACCTGACACTGGAGCCTCCGCGTCCACAGAAAGACAATTCACAACTGTGCCTTCACGTTGTCCAGGAGAGCAGGTACCAAGGTTTCCAACTTGATAAAGATTGGGGTCACGAGGAGGAAAAGGGGCGGAAATAGCGAAAAAGGCAGAAAGGGTCACGAATAAGAAAGAAAAAGGCCCAAAAAAGACAAAATGCCAAAAATAGGCATCAGAAGCTAAAATAAACAAAAAGAGGCAAAATGAAAATTTTCCAAAACAACTTCAGAAGTACAGTTAAGTGATTACTATCGTTAAAAGTCACAAAATAGTAACAATTATAAAAAGGCATTATGCCAAACTTTCGGACTCTACTCATAACACTGACTAACTTCTCAAAACCTTATAGCTTTGAGCTTATCATACGTCGTTTTCCTTATTGGCTCCTAATCTAATAGAGAAACATGTGTCTAGTCTTTTTTTTATTTTGTGTGTCCGAGTTATTAATAATTAGATTACAAGAAATAACTACATGAAACACACTAAGAACATAATGTTCAAAATTAAGAACGGAACGTGAAATGAATTTATTTAAATAGAAACAGCCCATGGTTAATGCAAAGAATTAATTATACTAATATACAAGAATCATTAAAGAAAAGTAAACTAAACTACAATGAAATAAATGATTATAATGAAATGAAATGTAATGGCTTCGGAGAAACACAGATGCAGAAACACCGCCAGATCCTGAACAGCAGCACGAGAACACAACGCACACGTCTCACCTGAAAACCGAACTTTAGGGTAGGATTTCTTCGAATACTAACCGTGTCGCTAACTAGTGTTTGCATCTCGAAGTTATAATAGAATTCATAATTACATATTCCATACATTTCCTTTAACCAACGGTATACCGCTTGTGGCACACATGAATTTTGTGGAACTGCTAAATTTAATAGAACCCATTGTTATGGAACAAATATAGAAAGCTTCATGTAACCGGCCCCTAGTCTGCCAACTGGGGTATGGTTATTTACGATTCGGCCTCGCAATTCTATACTTCGATTTACTTGTAGTGTCCTTTGACAGTTCATCAGCTGTTATGATCACAACAGTGACGTCACTATAGTGACGATTAACCATCCAATTGAATCACACCGTAACTGCTTATTTACGTCAACAGACCCTCTGTTTAAATCCAAGTATAGAGAAGAGTGCTTGTCACCACAACTATTTGTGCTATTGAAGTCAGGGTTACTGAGCCCAAACTAGGGGTCATCCCCATAACTTATAAACGGTTCACGATATCGAATTGCAGTTTTCGTTCAACAATGCGGAATAATGGAGCAAGTAATAAGCCGTAGAGGTCTTGTTTGAAATATTTTTAGTTTTCGAGAAATCGAATCGTCCTTCATTTTTAAACGGAATTTTACGAGTTTATTTTTATCAGCAGCAATGGATAGATCATAAAAGAGGAATTCAATGACGTGTCATGCGTTAGTAGTTTGATAGAAATTTGAGTATAAAAATAGACTTTCTGACATGTGATTTAAAATTTCCTGTAGTGTCCCTTGGAAATGTCGCCTTTGCTTCGCGGCGCCGCCACCCGTAACAGCCTCGGCGCCATGAAAGTCACCTTACCCAAAGACGACAGTTGCAAGGGCTGCTACACGAAATATTGTTAGTTTAATTTAAAAGCACATGTCAGAAAGGATTATTTGATAGTCAAACCATTGTCAAAACATTAAGAAATGATACATCACTGTATTCCTCTTTTTATGATATATCCATTGCTGGTGAGAAAAATATACATTTCCATTTAAAAACCAAAGCTAATTAAATTTCTCGAAAACTAAAAATACTACGAACAATATCCGTACAGAATAAAACTTTCGCCATGTTTTCACATTGTTAAGCGGAAACTGTTTTTCGATTCGTAAACCGTTAAGAACAAACTACAAGGGACACCCACAGTTGCTGGTACACCCACTCAATATAATACTCCTCTGAAAAGGTGTGACCTCCGTACAGACAGGAAACGTACCGGATGTGGGAAAAAAGTTTGAAATGTTGGGAACAAATATTTTTGTACTCTAAACACATAGGCAGTATTCGTCGATGCATATGGCACATTCATGCCCAGAGGACACGGGGCAAACAAGTCATATGCTATCCTTTTTCAGTTGTAGTGCGCATTCTGAAGAACTTTTTTACTTTCTCGCTACGGAATGGAGAGAACGTTATGAACTGCTGCGCGAAAAAACAGCGAATTTTCGGCGAGAAACTTTTTATAGTGCCATGATAACGAAAACGTGGATAAATTCAGTTGTTAAATTTAGAAAAAAAGTCCTCTAACATATTCTCTAAAATACTGAAGATAGATTTTCCCCCTCAATGAAATCTGTTCCTTAAAAAAAGATTTTAAAATAAGGCCATGGACAATTCTTCGAAACTTGTCAGTAATTCAAATTTCAGTACTAATTCAAAAAACAAATTTCAGTAGTTTCCGCGTAATTTACGTGAAAATACGGGCG
The DNA here is from genome assembly GCA_011170035.1 of Teleogryllus occipitalis. Classification (NCBI taxonomy): domain Eukaryota; kingdom Metazoa; phylum Arthropoda; class Insecta; order Orthoptera; family Gryllidae; genus Teleogryllus; species Teleogryllus occipitalis. The sequence goes on from BLKR01005798.1 coordinate 30,495, forward strand.
AGAAAGTACATGCTCTTTTAGCACCACTAGTTTCAATTTGTAATGAGTAATGACGATAAGTGCCGACCTGGATGGCCGAGGTGGCTAAGAGCGAGTACAGAGTCAGCGCTTCGGTCCGAAGGGCCGCGGGTTCGACTCCCGCCTTGGGCATGGCTGTTTGTCCCTTGACTTTGTGTGTGTGTGTGTGTGTGTGTGTGTTGTCGCGGAGGGCCTCGCGTTCTGCTGACCCCAGATCAGAGGAGCCCGCAAGTGTTTGTCTAGTGTATGGTCGAATATGCGTCCCTTCGGGACGTAAAGGGCAACCGGCTGTCGGCTGGATACAAGCCCTAGGAAAAAATGACGATAAGTGTTAGAAAGCAAGGTTTTTTCACGTTGGCAAGTAGCACACGAGCATTGTCACTCAAACGAAAGAACACAGAGGAAATCTCCAGCAACGGAAATGTAACATTATAAATTATTGTTATAAATACCTTTACTGACGCAAAAATTAGACAAAAAATTGTTTTTTTTTAATTGTACATGACCTCATATATCTTAATATATGCATTATAATCATTTTTTTAGAATAGATTTCGTTAAAAAATTATTTGTCATATATGTTGAACTATTGCAATGTTAATTTTTTCAAATTTTCGAAAACACAATGTTGTTCGAAAATGAGATCTGAGCCATGTAAATAAGTTTATACTTTGCTCTATTCGAGAAACAAATTTAAAGAAAAAATGTGAAGCCGCTTTTGAAAGTATAATTTTTAATTGCCTAAATTTTAGGCAAAATGACACAAAAACTACTCAAACGTTTGAAAAATTGTGTAATTCTTTATTTCAATATATGTAAAACACTTTATAAAGGAAATTATCTCTATTTTCAATATTGTAGTTTTCCCCAAAATGATTTAATTTAGCAATTTTCGAAATTTTAGAGTTCAGTGACAAGGAGACTCGCGCATTTTTAACCTTCTTTTAATGTATTCGGGGGAGAGGCATTTAAGCATACCATTTTTGCGAAAATTTTGAAAATGTTGAAGCCTCTCGTGAAATACCACCTAAACTCGAAGTAAGCGTTTCAAACTTACAGGGTCTCGAATTTGGCTAGATCGATATTATTATTCGAAATTCGGAATATTTTTGGAGAGAATCGTCCGAACGGTTTAAGCACTAATATTGACCATGGACTGACTGACAGACGGACACAAACATACAATACAGACAAGACAGATAAACATTTTGCGATAAATCAATTTTACGGTATCAAACTTTCACCAACAATAAATGTAAATAAAAGATGTCGGGTATCAATAATATGTATATTTTCACTTAAAATGTTTTCGATCGCGTAGCGATCATCATCAGAGCTATCTGAAAAATATAACAGGAACATGAAATATAACAATTAAAACTTACACGTATTATTTACAAGTTAATATATACAAAATGTAGTCTCCAGATGCGTAAGCAAACTGGATCGTCCGTATCTTGCAGCTTCTGCGGTTTTTTGAGGGTGCGGCTCGCTTAAGAAGGCAGGGCGTCGGTGGGACGTGTGTGGGGGGCGGGGCAGGGGGGAGGGGCCGCGACCAAAGGGTCGGGAGAAGCGGGTGTTGGTGCAGGCGTGAGGAGGGCGCGGGCGGGCGAAGGCGGGTGGAGGTGGAGTTCGGGGTGTACATATTGGGCTAATTTTAGCAGAGGTGACGAGAGTTCAGGGATTTGGTGGTTAAGACAAGTCATATTCTGGTTTTGCAGGTTGTTACGTATATTGAAACAATGCCCACACACAACTAATTATAAAATTATTGGGCGTTTCGATGTAACCCGTTCCGAATTTATGTTTTAAACATGGGCGCCAGGAAAAGGTTACGTTAATATTATTAAAATTAATGCATCAACCGTTATCTAAATAAAATCAATATCCCACTAGCTGGGTCGATGGGTTTCGTTAGAAATAATCGCTATTACCTACTAATAGCCGATTATCCGATCTGCCATCTATACAGAGTGGCGAGGAATCTGAAAACAAATATATATTGTCTAGCTACTTATTAGCTGGAATTTGCCAAATGAAAATCTTTTGTTCTATTTCAAAAGAAACTTATGGTTTATTCTCAACGCCAGGCAAAAATATGAATTAAAAAAAATGTAACAAATAATGTTCTTTTGGTCATGAGCTCTTTCGAAACTTCTCCTGCAGTACCCGTCTTCGCGCGCACTTGAACGAGGGCGCCACGAAGTACCATTTTCCTCTTCTTCTCGGTGACGAGAATTCCAAAGTCCAAGAACCAGATTCTTCTCTCCTGCTCTTGCACAAATGTTGTCGAGTCACTAATCCTCACCGCCTCAGATACTTGTAGTTCTAATTTAATTTACTTCGCGGAAGTTCCCAGTTCTTTCTGATTACGCGACGAGAATGTTAAAGTTCAGCAAACTATTATTTACTCAGAATTATTCCAAGTCCTGTTGCGTACAAATTCATTCAAATTCTAATTTCCGCACATCGCAAAAATATTCAGAGTCCTAACTTGTTGTAGATCTTATAAATTCTATCAGTCTAAAATTATTTGCTCACACACGAAAATTACAAGTTACACATTTTTACACAACAAATTATTCGAAATCCATCACGTTATTTCGTCCCGAGAAAATTCTAATTTCCTTTCGTCGCACTCAAGAATTACTCAAAGTCCGATAACTATTCACTCTCAAGAAAAATTTACAAGTCCCAATCTCACAAAATTAATCATCCGCGAGCGACCCGCACAGCACCACAACATATGTCAGAATGTGAAAATAATCTTTCTGTTCAGCCCTTCAAGACTCGGCCTATTCCCCTTTCTAATGTTTTTCACCAGAAACATTCGACGCCCTTCCGTCGTGAATAGACTGTCACTGTTCTTCTGGCCAATCCCTAAATTGATTACATTATCAACTAGCTATGCCCTAGACTGTCATTGCTTTCTCAACCAATCCCTAAATTGTTTACTTGATCAGCTAGCCGTGCCCTCAGGTCCAATGCCAGAATGAAGTTTATTGACCTTGACAACAACTCGGCTGCTGTTGCTAGGGAGCCATATTTCTATTTGTTTATCCTTGTATATTCACCCCATTTACGACAAATATTAGTAAATAAATGTGTGACATGTTGGTATGTCACAATATGAAGGGATTCTAATTTTATTCTCTGCCAGTACCTATTTTCAATTTCTAGGATACTGAAATTAATATATTCGTCGAATGTGATTGTTTAGATTCAAGTGGTCAGCAAAGTGTGAGACTGTGGTAGTGTTGATCTTTCATCCATTGTTCACATCATGTATTTTTTTTTTCAGATAGCTCTGATGATGATCGCTACGCGAACGAAAAGATCTTAAGTGAAAATATTCATATTATTGATACCCGACAACATATTTTATTTACATTTATATAAGGAGGTATCTACATCACCAACTATCTAATTAATAATTTCACCAACAATGCAAACTTTCACCTTATCTTCTACAGCGTTTGTAGCAAACACATGAAAAAAATACTGAATGTGCCTTTTGGTGCTAAAGACGTGTAGGAAATAAAAAAATAACTTAAGACCTACCACAACTCTTTAAAAAATTAAAAGTGCCTATCAAATTAGCTCCACCAGATGGGGACAATACGATACATAGAGCGATTTATAGTTAGACACCTTAAGAGTCCAGTGTCTCAATAGTATTTGTTACCGGTAGCGGTAGCTCAGTGCATCAACTGATGTCATTGCAGCGCCTCTAACCGGGTCCTAGGTTCGAGTCCTCACGGCGGCAGGATTTTCGACACCAGCTGAATTCGACCTAGCTGAAAAGCTACTGTCTGGAGGAGAATTCTAGCGGCCGGCTGCTCTGATCGGTAGTTTCCCGTGGTTTCTCCGATCAACCCCAGGCGAATGCCGGAGCAGTACCCTACCAAACGGGCCACGGACCGCGCGCGATCTGTCCTTCCTCTTCCTTGTCCTATCCTCTCCCCTTACACACACACTTACACTTACATGCACTACACTACCACATATTTAGGGAGACCGGTCGGGAGCTTAGAGCTTGTCCTGGCTGGGGCGGTGCTCTGCTGGTGGAAGAGTCCTGGTTAGGGGGAAACCTCAGTAGCCGACGGTAGGTCGGCGCCGGATCTCGCCATCCAGCGGGGGAAAAATCACGCCCATATCTCGAGAAAAAACATGCACTACACAAACGGGACTAATGACCGAAGTAGTTGACGCGCCCGGAAACACGAAAAAATCAATCAATCAATAGTATTTGTTCATCTTTCTTTGTCTTCTTTCTGTGCCCAAATACCGTAACATTTTGATTTCAAATAGCTATTATTTGCTATTTTCGTTAAATTTGGATATCAATAAGTAACGATTCTTAAAGTGTATAACATTAATCCCAATTTTTTGATGTATCATATTAACTCCGACTGACCCTACTCCCATGAATTTAATTTTATATATTCTGAGTTTCTCTCAAAAAACAATATCATTACCTTTTTACATTAGCGTTTTCACATCACCAATTCATTTCACCAGGTCTGCTTTTCATCTTGCAAATGAATTACTTCTGATCCTCAAACTTAGTAACATAAGAGAATATCTATAACACACGAAAGTCCCATGTAACTTTCTGGTTGCTTATCTCTTCTCACATTGATTTTCGATTCAGAAGTTAAATTGTAAGCGGAGATAGATCTAGCATCTCATTTGAAGTTATTCTGCTTTCCCGTTTCTCGGCTTCAGCTGCCTCCCAAAGTTGTGCAAACTTAAGATAAACAGTTCTCCAACATTTACACTGACCGATTACTTCCAAGGAATATCCTCACATATTTTTGAAGACATTTGAATTACAATAATGTTTCACTTTCCTTTCAAAATTTATTTTTTTATCCAACGTAGAACTTTAAAAAACAATTCGAAATTCTCGATAATTGAGCATCAAATTCGGAAATTCCTCTTCGCTCTGTATCTAAAAATTAGTGGTGCTACACACGTCACACACGTTCACACAACGTGCTTCACACGTTACACACTACATAACACACGTTCTCGTATTATTTCTAAATTTGCAATTTTCAAAAATTACGAGAGTTAAACGAAAATGAAGCGACATTCTTTTAAGCGTCTCTTGTTTTACTCGAGGAAAAAAATTAAGATGATTTTGTGTTGTGTTTTTTTATAAATTACCTAAATTTCAAGCAAAAATCACCCGAAAACTATTCGTTTCTTTATTTTCAATTAACTGTACATCACTCCTTTTAAAGAGCTGACTTTTTACAACAGATTTTCTTTAGGGCACATATTTGTTAACTTCATGCAATTTTCGAAAAAATAAGAGTTCGCCGGAAATGAGACCAGGAATATATTTTTACCTTTCTTTTATACTTACGAGGAAAAAACATAAAGAAAAAAATGGAGCGGACTACATGTTCACCTCCGATCCACGAATTCACAAATTCGATCTTTGATGGAATTTCTTTTTATGGGACTCGCCCAGTATTCTGGCAGCTAGTGGGAAGTAGATAACTACTTAGTTCGTAAAAAGTAAGCATACCAAATTCTCGAAAACTGGAACTACGAGTGTATAAAGTACTAAGTAATTCCACGCTTTTCACGATACTCGCATCCAAATCTTGATCATGTTGTAAATGCAAGAAACACCATTTTGCTAAAATATTGTGCTAATAATGATACGCAGTTCATAAATGATAAAAACTCTTAAATTCTTTGAATTTATTGACTGATTGGTGTTTTCGGGCACGTCAATGACTAAGGCGCTATTCCCGTAAATGAAGTCCATGCTTTTTATCGAGGGAGATGGTAGTGATTTTCCTCTACTGGATGGCGAAATCTGGCGCCGACCGTGGCGTCGGCGTGCTTTTACCGAACGATGTGTCTCCCACCACCAAGGACCCGCCCTACCCCTGGACAAGATCTAAGCTCCCGACATGTGTGGTAGTGTTGTGTATGAAAGTGTGTGTATAAGTAAGGGGTGAGGATAGGACAAGGAAGAGGAAGGAAAGATGGGGAGAGGCCTCAGACCATTTTATTGACTGCACCAGTATGGTTTCCTTCAAAAACTACCCAAGTATTGTTCGTGTCGTCTTCCATTTTTTCCCAACGCCAAAACAGAACATGCACGGTCTAATTTATAATAATTCTAACCTGAACTTCCCATCGACATTAAAAGCTGTGTTTGCGGCACTTCTTAAGTCAGTGAACGTTTTTATAGAAAGGAGATAGTGATGATATATGTCAGATCAAAATTGAAGTGAGAGGCAGGGAAATAGCGAGAACCCTACGAAATCATACCGCAAGCTCGCTCTGTCCACAAATTCTACAAGAGGTTGACGAAATGTGAACCCAAATACCCAAAAGTAGAAATCTAGCGCACAGCCCACATCGCTACGAGTTGTCCCAATCCCGATAGTACGCATCCAGGGTAAAATCCACCCTACAAACATAAACGAATACTGTATGCCTTTTTCCTTGGTTATTTGGTAAAAGCGAGTGATTTCATTGCGTCCAAATTCTTGGCTGTAAATGGTTCCTCGTGAACAAGAATTTTCGCGGGTGAAATTGCTAGAGAGTGGAGTTTGATGATCTAAAGCACTGCGAAAACGTTCAACAAAAATTTCTTAAAATGTTTTTTAAAAAGTTCTATAGCAAAGAAAAATTACGTAAAAAGTGTGATCATAACCAGTTCGGAGAAACAACTCAATATATTACTTATGTAATCTAGGCATATTCTATTCGTTCAAGTGCACTCAGCTTGCAAACGTTTGGTTTGGAGTGTTCTTTTGCAGTAAATCTCCGTCTTTAGTTATCCCGAAATCGGCCGCACCCACAATGGCGCAGATAGGCGTCACAGGAGTAATAGATAACATCCAACGGCTTACGTTACAATTTCTGAGCGAAGATATAGAATAGGTTACTCGGGATTTCTGTGGAGAACATTTGTTGCATCTCGTAAATATGATTTTAAGCAAGTACCATTAGAATTATATTAAAATCCATGAAATCAGCGAAAAATGCGTAACAATGGTGGAAAAGCGTAAAAAATACTTATTAGTCGAAATCAATGAAAATGCAAAAAATGACATAAAAATGGGCAATTACTTTTTGGCATTACATAAATTTAATTTCTATACTAAACGGCATTGTTCTAAAGTGAAAAGAAAAAAAAAGACATTTCATTACCCCCCCCCAGAAATCATCCTTCACCGACATGTTCAGTGTAATATTTTATCTGAACATTCCCAGTAGAAGTTAATGAAATTAAAATTTGGAATATATCGATTTCAGTCATCTAGTCAATGTATTTAGAAATTTTAATATATGCCGTAGAAAAAATACTTTACATGATGAATCGATTGTTGATAAATTCCGCAAAAACAATGGCAAGACACCGTTCAAACGAGTAAATTAATTCTGAGAATCTTCGTCTAATTTGCTTACCATTCAGCATTTATTTCCCCCATGACTCTGTAGCATCATACCAAACCCCAGACCCCCGTAGCGCCGCAGACGCCAGCTGAGCGACACCGAAGCAGCTGATCATCCCCAAGTGCACTGGGAGGACGAGCCGCGGTAAAGCTTTCGGAGCCGAACGCGCGCGCGCTTCCCGATTCGGCGTCGTTCTTCGAATTCCACGCGTCACCGTCGTGACGCCGCTCCGGCGCGCGCTCTCGCCCGCGCTCTCGCCCGCGCTCTCGCCCGCGCTCTCGCCCGCGCTCTCGCCCGCGCTCTCGCCCGCGCTCTCTCGCCCGCGCTCTCGCCCGCGCTCTCGCCCGCGCTCTCGCCCGCGCTCTCGCCCGCGCTCTCGCCCGCGCTCTCGCCCGCGCTCTCGCCCGCGCTCTCGCCCGCGCTCTCGCCCGCGCTCTCGCCCGCGCTCGCCCGCGCTCTCGCCCCCACTCTCGCCCCCACTCTCGCCCGCGCTCTCGCCCGCGCTCTCGCCCGCGCTCTCGCCCGCGCTCTCGCCCGCGCTCTCGCTCGCGCTCTCGCTCGCGCTCTCGCTCGCACTCTCGCTCGCACTCTCGCTCGCACTCTCGCTCGCACTCTCGCTCGCACTCTCGCTCGCGCTCTCGCTCACACTCTCACCCGCGGCAGCCCCGGCGCATTCTCCCGCCGGTGGCGACGCGCCGATCTTCGAACGCGAATTCCCACCGGTCCATTACGCCAAAAAGGACGAGGACGGGGGGCAGCGGGGGAGTTAGGGAGCGGGGACGTGAGGGAGTTGGGGAATTTTGAGGGCGAGCGGTCACGTGGGGAGCGGGAAGCGGCGGGAGGAAGTGGGAAGTCGAGAGCGTAGACATGGAAAAGTGGTGAGCGGAATGCGGGGGCGTAGGAGTGGGGAGAGTGAGGAAGCATAGGAGATGAGGATGGGAGAGCGGGAAAACGGTAGGCGAGGGAGTGGGGAGTCTCAGAGCGGGGAGCGTTGACATGGGAAGTGGTGAGCGGGGAGCGAGGTAGCGAGGGAAGCGCGAAAGTGGAGAGTAGAGAGCGGGGGTGCGGGGGAACGGGGTTGGCGGAGCGGGTGAGTGGGAGGACGGGAAAGATGGGAAGCCGTAGTGTGGGGAAGGTGGGGAGCAGGAGAGTTGGCGACCGGTGGAGCGGGGAAGCGGGCAGAAGGGCTTCGGTCGAACCAAATCGCGCATAACAGCAGGAACCACCCCGACGCCCACGCCGCGTCGTGCCTACGTCTCACTGTCCGCCCTCCCGCATGCCGCATCCGCCACGCGGCGTCGCTCAGTTTATTAGAGCGGGCGGCCCAAGGGCTTAAGCGGCCGGTGAACAAAAAGACGACGGCGGAGGATTTATGAGTAAGGGGATTGTACGGAAGAATGGACGTTTTACCAACACACCTCGGGGAGGTGCTTTTATTGTCAGGTCTGTATGTGAATGTACACGAAGTTTTAGTCGCGGTCAATGCGCGATCTAAGGTATTCATAGTATAATGAGCACAAATTTGTATTATTATTATTATTATTATTATTATTATTATTATTATTATTGTTATACTATTATTACTATTATTATTATACCTCTAAATCACAACTAAAGACTTCACAACTAGAGATTTTGGGACTGTTGGTGCCGCTACTTCGTGCATCGTATGGGCAGTTACCAATAAAGCAATGTCTTGCACTTCCTGTCTTTTGAATGGCCTGGTAGTTTATCCTAGTTGTTCCAAAAATTTTGCGGAACAAATCCCAGAGCTCCGATAACCATCGGGACGACCTGTGCTTTTACGCCCCCATTCAGCAGATATCTGTTTTCCAAAATGTAATATCTTTGACGTTTCCTTGGTTACGATGTTTCTGATCGTACGGCATAGCAACAGCTACAAGAAGACATGTTTTTCTGAAAATCCAGGATAACAATATCAGGTTTGTTTGACGCTATCGTGCGATCAGTTTGAATTTGGTCATACAATATTCTTTACAGTGTATAGAAGTCCTCGGTTTTTCGTGAGTGTTTTTACCACCTGGAGCACATGTTTGGAACTTGGAGGGCGTTACAGATGGCCAGTAAAGGTAACTAAACACCCTGTCGTGTCTTTTCAAAGAGTTGGTCTTTGTTAGAATTGACAAATGCGGCATTTATCATATTGGAAAATTTGGAGAACCACTTTATCATAATCTCGTGTTTTCAACGTCTGATCTTCGACAGCAATTAAAGTCCGTTTCTGGCTTCATACTTCCCCATTTAAGCCACTTAAACGATTGACCTTTATTGACCCTTACCTTGCCCATTCATTTTAGATATTGTCCATGTGGTTCGTCTCTCCACGATTTCATTAGCATTTTTTGTGTTTCACATTTCATGTTAAATAGCATCAGTAGTCGAGTGTCTTTGTTATTCTACGAGTGTTGCATAGATTTCTTCGCAATGCTTATTGCTACATTTACGATGACTGTTTCCTATTCTTCGGTCAGATTTAATGCCCTGCCTCATTAGTGGTTCGTCTTGATAACCAACTACATACGTTCTCATGCCTACTTTTGCATTGTGTCAGGAGGCTTCAATTTGTGAAATTTTGAAATGTTTATATTCATTATAGAACCCTGATGACGACCATATGATGACCATGAACATTGTCGAAACATTATTTTTTAAAGGATTAAATAAAAACAAGTAATGTGAAAATTTCTTAATATGTTTTGTAAATTAAGTAAACTAAGAAAGGGATCATATAATTATGTATATAAAGATTAATACATAAGGTTGGCCAAAAAGAAAAGATTTGATAAAGTTGTCTCCTATATCCGAGGTTAATTTACCAACAAGTTCTTTACAGTTCATGGATAAATATTGGACGTGGCTTTTTGATCTTAAACTCCTTTGGATCAGTGGAAATTTAGGGATTTCGTAGCGATCATCCTCCGACTGATGCCCCAGAGCGGCAAATCTGTTCTTTGCTGGTACACCCATTACTCCGGGGAGAGAATTAGCCTAGCGTTTGGCACCGGTTACCTGGAGGTTGCTGAGGCTGCGTTTTTGTCGGTTTTGACCTTCGTCTTTGAACGTTGCTGTTGACGGTAGAGTTCTGGAAGAGTTCATGTTGATGCACTGATATAAGCACTATGTAGAACTGTGGAAATTTTGACCATTATTAGAAATAACCACTGCAGTGAATAAATCGGGCTAAACACTAGTTCAAGCCTGCACAGCATTCTGCACATTGACTGGCCTCGGGAGCCGCGAGCAACTATAGAGCAAACCCGGTCCACGTGGAAGGGTGGGCATAAGACCAATTCAAGAGTGGTGACCGCCAATGAGAATGTGCAATTCGAACCGTAGCGCGTAAATTGAAAGAGCAATTGCAAGAAATGGATTGTTACACACAATTAATGTATCATTACCTTTTTTTGGAAATGTTTGTTGTCAATTTACGCCAATGTACAGTACGAAACTAAAACGAATTAGATATAGATATTTGATTTGGATACCTTAAGTACTATATTTGCTTCTACGGTATAAAATGTAATTTGCATTGCTACGATAAAATCGCAAATTTATCGTGCTGCAAAATGCCAAAATGTAATTTTTTTACGTCAAAAACTGTTAAAAACTGTGTGTGACGTGTTATGGGGAGAAGTGAATCCTGTGCACGTTTTTGTAATTCCCTATCCTAAGCCATATAATACTTGAATTTTGAATCAAAAAAGAAAACGAGCGTGTTTTGCAAGGATTTATTACAAGAAGCATACAAATTAAGCTACAATAAGCATACTTTTTTTTAAAAAATGTCGATACGTAGCAGTGCATAGTAGCTAGAAATAAGGTAGATTGCCCATTCAAATAAGTGGGCGAATAATTTCACAGTATGGATATTGCATTAGTCGCCCAAGCATTCGATCTACGCGCCACGTGAATCGGCTCCAACTTCTCCTCTCCCAGCAAAGCTCCCTACCCCCCACTCCTTGAACTTTCGTCGCTCTCGCGGGCAAACGGTCGGCTCGCAAGGGTAGCATGCCCGCGGGAACAGGCGTTCTGCATGCCTGCACCAGTTGATAAGAGACTGAGCGCTCATCGCTGAGTAGTGCGAACACCTCTGCGGTTGGCGCAGCAACGTAACTGAATAATGAAACCTCGCTGGTCGGCGCTAGCTGAGCTGCACGGTGCGAAGCGTTCCTCACCGTACGTTTGTCGAGAAAATTATCATTGGACTGAAAATTTAAAAAATATATACTTCCATTCCTTTAGAACGATTTTTAATAGGTTTAAGAGCAATTTTAGATCATAATTTCATCATTTTCAACAACATATTTTATTTGCAAACTTATGGATTAGCAATGGGGTCCCTTGTTTCTTCTGTACTTGCCAATGTAATTATGGAACCAATAAAAGTTTTCTGCTTCTCCCAAATTCATTTTCATGTGTTATTATACTACAGATACGTGGATGACTTGATTACCTGTTTGCATCAATATAATATTCACACTTTTGTTGACATACGCAACAAAATTCACCCCAGATTAATATTTGTTATTGAATGGGAGAACAGCAATAGAGAAATTAGCTTTCTAAATCTCAAACTACCAGTTAAGGAAAATAACATTATAACTGACTTTTACTAGAAGCAAACCTATTCAAGAAGTGTTCTGAATTTTCATTTTAAAGATTCCAAAAATCAGAAAATGGCTATAGTGTCCAAACTTGTAGATTGTACGTTACATTTGGCGAATTCATAATTTCACGAAAAAAATTGGAGAAAGATGGAAACATTCAAAAAAAGTAATCTTTATCCGTTTTCATTAAATTCATTGAAGATAGAATGGTACACAAGACTAAAGCAGCTATGGACAGCAGCAATTTAAGAGTACCTTTGCCATTCTGCGTTCGCATTAACAGAAAAATTCGGACGTGATTCAGGAAAATAATTTGGAACCTGTGTTTAACCCAAATAAAACCAGTAAAATATTTGATAATCATGGCGACAAACTAACTAGAAGTGCAACAGAATGGTACAGACTCTCGTAACAATTTTTTTTCTAATTTCCTAGGTGTGGTCTCGCTTCAAGGTCCTGCTTCATTCTCTGGCCAGCTGCCATCTATCGTCACCGAAAGTACATTTTTTTACATTTTCTCAACTGTTTGCTTTGCTAATAGTACAACCGAAATATTACTTCAAGAATATTAAAGAAGAGTAAAACCTTGTCCTATATAGAAATTTTCATTGAAAATTTTGAAGCCGTTTTTAAGAAAATGGCAATTAAACATTACTATAAAAGCGAAATTTGAAGCTCTTTTTCACAGGAATCTATTTCGTTTTCGAAAAGCTTCATTCGAAGTACTTTTACTCACAAATGCAATATTGTACACAAATTGATAGAAATGTGCATATTAACGGAGATATTTGAAAATATTACATTTGTCTAATTTTTGAAAACAACAAAAGAATACACCAAAATGAATTTTACGTCATATTAAAGAGTGCAATTAACACTATGAACACTATTTGAAGAAAAAATTGTAAGCATTTTTGAGAAAATCGCGTTTGAGCTTTTTCCAAAAATGCGGAATTTTGAGCACATTTTCACAGAAAACTGTTGAGATTTCGAGAAACTTTGTTTGACATTATTTAAAGCACATGCACTTAAATACAATATCGTAAAGAAATTACATCAAATGTAGATATTACCGACGTGGAAGACCAGCCAAAAAATTGCATTTTCGTAATTTTTGAAAACAAACAAACAAAAGAATAGAGATATGTGGCGTTTATGTCATCGTATAGGGTTCGTTCGGCACTATTGCTACCAAACATTTAAAGAAAAAAATTTGAGCCGTTTTTGAGAATTTCTGGTTTTTGTATTTTTTAAAAATTGCAAATTTTTCACGCACTTTTGCATGAAAATTACTAAAATTTGAAAAAAATCTAGATGACCTTTATGAAATAACTAGCAATGGACAACAAATTTCATTTGAAAGAAAAATCTCTGTCTTCAATTTTGTAGTCGCCGAGAAAAATTACAACTTTGCAATTTTCGAAAATTCAGAGTTAACCATGAAAATTGCACCTATGTCACTTTTATAAGTGTATTTTGCTCTATTCTTACAAGAAATTTAAAGAAACAATTTGGAGGCGTTTTTGAGAAAATTTTGAAAATATCCGGGGGGCCTTATGTAAAGCACCCCCAAATTTTAAAGAATGTTTTTCAAAATTTCAAAGCCTCAATTAGAGACGGATGGACAGCGGTTTCTTCAGTTTGGAAAAGATCGTACGAATAGTTTACGCATTATTAGTGTTCACAGACGGACGGACAGACGAACTTTTCGAAATTAAAAAACACTTTGTTGGTATCAGGGGACCCCAAAACCTATATTTCCGTTGAAACCTCGAAATTTATTTTCCGCGGCATTTTATAACTTTCTCTACACTACGTATGTTACTCCGTATATACGTACGTATATGAGAAAGTAAAATTGGAAATAGATCTAATGTAGTTTACGCCATACCCTTCAATGACTATCAACGAGCATACATTGGAGAAACAAAGCAATATATAAACTAACGGGTTTACCAACACACGTATGACATAAAAATAAGGCCCTATACACATCACTCACCAAACACAGAACGGAGTGTAACCACTCAATTGGTTTTGAAAAGGTAAAAATCTTGCACTATGAAAACAAACATCTAAATGAATGGTACCAGAAATGGTTCGTATAATGTTAATACAATGAATACTAAAAATGATTTACAGAAATTAAATCGACTTTACAAAACATGATTGACGTACCAACATTTCTGAATTAATTTATTACCCAACCACTTGCTTATTCCTTGATGTTCCAACTTTCTAACCGTTATGCCTCTATTCCTTAACGTATCAGATCGTTCCGTAACGTATCAAATTTTGTAGAACAAATCTCAGAGCTCCGATGACTATCTGTACGACCTGTGCTGTTACGTCGCACATTCGGCTGATCTCGATTTGCAAATACTTGTGTTTAAGACGTCTCTCTGTCTCAATGGTTACGACGTTTTGATCGCAACACACAGTAACAACTACAAGTAGACAATTTTTTCTCCAAATTCTGGATAACAATATTCGGTTGGTTTGCCGCTATCGTGCGATTAAATTGAATTTGTTGGTCGTACAATATTGTATAGTGTTCAACAGACGTCACCGGTTTGGGAGAATGTTCATAACACTTGGGGCATGTGTTTGAAACTTCGAGAGCGTTACAGACCTACCAGTGGAGGTAACTACACACCCTGTCGTGTCTTTTCAAGTATTCGGTCTTAGCTAGAATTGGACAAGCTGAGACGATATGATCAATGGCTTCGACTTGTTCCTGGGAAATGCGGAATATACCTTCTTGGGAAATTTTGAGAACGATTTTATCATAATATCGTGTTCTCACGTCTGATCTTGAGCAACTATTAACATCCCGTCACTCGCGCGGCCATTCGTAACACCAGTACTCGCGCGTTGGACTCCGTCCAACACAACTATTAAGGAGTTTATTTTTCTCATTAACATCATTTATACATTTTTCTTATATATCTGTGCTTATATTATAATTGAATATACCATGGAAAGATACGTAAATAATTAGATGCAAACCAATTTGAAGATTTTATTATATTTCCGTCACTCGCGCGGCTATTCGTAGCACGAGCACTCGCGCGTTGAACTACGTCCGACGCCCGCATTATTTAGTTATAACATTTATGTTTTTGCACACTAACGAAGAAAAATGCATAAACACAACATTTAAAATATTAAACATTCTCATATTATAGAAAAATATCATTTTTATCAATTGTACAAAAACACCGTTATATACGCCAGTAGCCGCATGTTGGATTCTATCTAACAGACACTAAGATTTTACTTCAGGGTATGGCGACACTACGCATAATAGAGATAAGGAGTTTATTGACATCGTTCCCAGATACCATTCGTGGAATAGAAGCATTGTTTTTGTTCGTGGAAGGCTTACATTCCTTTCTTAACAAGAAAAGAAACTTCTGTTTGACTCTGTCCAACAGCGCGAGTGACGGAGTGTTAAAACTGCTTCCGATCCTGACTTCATTCTTCCCCTTTTAAGCCACATAAATGATTGATTATTATTGATCCGCTCCTTGTCCATTCTTTTTACTGTCCATGGGTAGTTTGTCTCTCCACGATTTCTTTAACCTTTTGATTTCTTTAACCTTTTCCATTCTTTTTACTGTCCATGGGTAGTTTGTCTCTCCACGATTTCTTAACCCTTTTGTGTCTCACATTTCATGTTTAGTAGCATCAGAAGTTTAGTGTCTGTGTAATACTGAGCGTCTTGCATAGTTTTCTTCGCAATCCTACTTGCTACACTAACAATGCCTGTGTGTCCCATTCTTCAGTCAGATTTCATGACTTGCGTCATCAGTGGGTCGTCTTGATAACCGACTACTTTTCCATCCCTACTATTGCATTGTGCCAGGAAGCTTCAATTGGTTTGAGGCCTCTTCCTCCTTCCTTACGTTACATATAAAGTCTATGTACATGAACTCGATGGTGGGCGACATGATCCATTGTAAGCAGTTTTCTGTTTTTTCTATCCATGAATCGAATTTCTTGCTCAGTCCAATCCCCTAGTCCGAAACTGTACTCTACTACAGGCACCGCCAAACAACCAATTGCAGATATTTTATTCCTGGAGTTGAGAGTGATCTGCAGGACTACTCTCACGCTTCTATAATGCTCCCTGCAAATTCTCTTTCATTGTGTCGTTCGAGATGTTCTGACATTCTTCAATGCCCAGATATTTGTAAGTTTTACCTGGCTCAATATGTTGAGTCACAGTGTGCATATCAATTTCAATGCTCTCTGACGTCACTTTGCGTCTTTTTAAATTGATTTCTGCGCACTTGTCAAGACCAAACGTCATGCAGATATCACTGCTAAAGTCGTTACGACAGACAGCATTTGGGAGAGAATAGCTTATTCTTAGCAAACATTTAACATCCATGTAAAACAAATGTGAAACTGGTCTTTCATCACCATGGAGCTTGTAACCAAAGTCAGTGTGCGACAAATGTCTAGAAAGTGGGATCAAACTAATACAAAACAGCAGAGAGAATACCTTATCTCCTTGGAAAATACCCCGACTAATCTGAATAATTATTTCTACTGCTTCCTTTCCGCTGTGTATGGTACTCCACGACTTCATACTAGTCTTGCAAAACTCAATAAGTTTAGGATGAAATCGATAGATCTGCAGGGTCTTCAAAATACAATAGTGTAGTACACTGTCAATGGTCTTCTGGTAGTCAATCCAGCCTTAAATCTTAAATTATGTTTCCGTTTCTTTATATCATTCAAGATGACTTAATTTAGTAGCAAAATTTCTTTACAGTCATAGGAACCATTATGAAATTTTTGTTTAACTGGCAACCGATGGTTCTTCTCTAGGGGTCTGTACATTTTGTCACCTATGGCCGCAGTTATAACTTTGTACCCTTCCCCTCACAAAAATTGGCCGGCAAAATTCTATCTTCCCAACCGCGCAAACTTGGACATCCGAGGCCAGGGGGAGGGCAGAGCGAGGGACGCGTTGACCAATCGCTAGAAGGAAGAACCACAGTTGTCTGCGATTGATGCAACATCCCAAGGAATAGAAAGGACGCAGTCTCAAGAGGTGGGGGGGGGCTAGTTCATTTACGTATGTGGCGGAAATATCGTCCTATTTCCCTGCCGCAGGAGAGATTTTGCCTGCGCGTACGCCACGACGAAAAAAAATTCTGAGCGGGGTTTTCCGTCCAGAATTATTGTCCATAGACCAGTAAAATTTATCATTTTAGCAACAATTATTCTAACATTTAGTAATCGATTAGTAACTCTTGTCAAACTGCTATTTTGAGATGTTCATTCCAAGCACAAATTGCGGAGCCTTCCCAGCCGTTCTAACGCACATTTCAAATTTGCTTATAAAATATAAATTGTTGCAAAATTGTTAATTAGCGGTTTTCGGTTCTGGGACATCAGCAGACTCTCCCCTACTTAGATTTGCAAAATTTGGAAATTGTAAATTTGCAATTGTTGCAATTTTTTAGTCTCATTTGAATGGCATTTAAACGCGATACAAAATTCCGGAATCCGATCGGGGCTATCATATCTCGTTCTCGAGCTATATGTAATTGTTTATTAGAATTGACATCTTACATACACCCCATTTGTTTGCGCTTAATGTATTCGCTGTAAACAAGCATCCTGAAAAAACAGTTCTCCAATGTTGCGCTTTTGCCTGCCAAATACGCTTAAAATGCAGTTGCTTGTAAACAAATTCTGTGTCCAATTTAATTATGCTAAATTCGTATTTTTACGTCGAGTATGAGCGTAACTTTTATTTTGTTTTATATTCTCTTTTAACTCCTGCAATTTTCAAGTCGATATATTAATAAAATAGGAAGGAAACTGATTATAAACAATTTATTTTCCAAGGCGAATTACGCCCAAACGATTGTTTCTGCTTTTCTACCAAAGGGGTGTTGAGCAATCGAATAGCTGTATTATTAATTTTTCTAAAGTCTCCTGTTAAAACCGAGAGTCAGAAACTAGGTGATCGTCTTGTTTAACCATTACCATTTACATATAGGGAAACATACTATTAGCTGTTTGCTATAAACTGCATTGGGTTGGATGAATGTAGTGTTACGTTTTTAAAATGGAGAAATATTCAATTTTGTGTTTTGAAAGATCACATGAGTAGAATCACACATCACAAAATACTACTTCATTTACACAAGTATAAAAATTTCTGAATGAACCTATACAATTTTATGTTAATATGTTCGATTCAATTTATCATTCAATAATTCAGGATCATCTTTTAAAAACTGTTAATTTTGTTTTTATGCTATTATATACGAATGCGAGTATATGTGAAATCGCATTACAGTCTCTCTTCCTCTAGATTAGTAAGTGCATGCAAACATATTTTTTTGTTACAAAATTAAACATCGCTAACTGATCTAAGTATCAATGCAAATTTTAAAATGTTTGTTCTTTATAAATTCAGTAAAAATGTACATTTTTTAAATACAAACTTAATCAAAAGAAATTCACTAAGGAACCCCCATTGCAATATGAAATATCATTGCAAATTCTGAATATATATATATATATATATATATATATATATATATATATATATATATATATATATATATATATATATACACTACTGTTTGTGGAAATTGCAACACCGCGAAGGAGCGGCATTGAACGCATCGCATTTCGTGGATAAGTTTGTGACATTGAGATCGCCAGGTGATTACATTTACAATGCCGCCAGTCACGTGGTTGCGACGTAGGGCGGCTTATCGCACCATGTTCGGGTATAAATAGAGGCGCCTTGGAGAGGCTACAAACAGTGACAGGTTGACCCTTGGCTCGCACAAGTTGTCTGTAAGTCACACCATGCCTCGTCGCCGACAGCGAGTGCAGTACGAACACTTGACGGACTTCGACCGGGGCAGGGTCGTTGGGATGCGAGAAGCTGGGTTGTCCTACCGCCAGATTGCCACACGTCTGGGACGAGCCGCCAGTACCATCATGCGAACATGGCGTTAGTGGTCTGCGGAAGGTCGTACCCACCGCCAGCCTGGGACAGGGCCTCGCTATCACACTACGGCGAGGGAAGATCGACATCTCTACCGTATGGACATCACCGATCGCACAGCGACATCCACCACGTTAGCGCAGCAGTGGAATACAGTGACAAGTCACAGCATGTCCGCCAGCAGTGTTCGGCGCCGTCTTGTGCAAAGGGGCTTGATTGCTCGCCGCCCCTTCTTGCACCTTCCACTGACTCTCGACAAGAGACGCCTCCGACATCTGTGGGGCGTCGAACATCGACATTGGCGGGCTGAGTGGCAGAGAGTCATCTTTTCCGACGAGTCCCGCTTCAATTTGTCCAATAACGACGGTCGTATACGTGTTCGACGACATCGCGGTGAACGCAATCTGGAGGGATGCATTCGCCAGCGTCATACAGGCCCAACACCCGGTGTAATGGTATGGGGTGCCATTGGCTACCACTCACGGACCCGCCTACTCCGCATTGAGGGAAATCTCAACGCCTACCGGTACATCGAGGAAGTCGTGAGGGCGGAGGTCGTGCCCTTCGTACAACGCTCGCCTGGAGCGATATTCCAGCAAGACAATGCGCGACCCCATATCGCTCGCATCGTGCAACGTGTGTTCAATGAACACCAGATACAGCTCCTTTCATGGCCGGCTCATTCACCTGACATGTCGCTAATTGAACATGTGTGGAGCATGCTTTCCCAGAGGCTGGTCCGCCAGGCACCTCCGCCAGCTTCCACCGCCGAACTCTGGACGCGGCTTCAAGGAGAATGGCAGGACCTGCCACAAGAAGCGATACAGACTCTTATTAGCTCAATGCCGCGCCGTGTACAGGCTCTTGTGGATGCGCGTGGTGGCTTCACAACTTACTGACTTGGCATGTATCCATGTATTTGATGGTACTGCAAATGAAATAAAGTAGTGCCTGTAGCATGGGTGCACAGTACATTGAATATCATTTCCCTAGATCCATTCGTTCTTGGTGTTGCAATTTCCACAAACAGTAGTGTACTTTCGTTGGTTGTGTTTTCTACATAGTTACTACAAATACACAAAACAAAGAATCAAACAAACATAATATTCACCTATTACTTAGTACAACGTTACAAAATTAATGTATTTACCCCATCGTGCTAAAGCTAACCTACTAATACGAATAAAATAACAATATATATATATATATATATATATATATATATATATATATATATATATATATATAGACTAATATATATATATAGTTAGTCACAATTGTAACCTTTGCTATCATATTAATATACCCTGAATACTTTAAAACACTGCAATTCTCATATTTCTCTTGACTCCTCTATATTTTGAAAGAGAAACGCTCACTAGGATGGCCGAATGTGCCAGTATATATATATATATATTGCAACGGAACACACGTCGTGGCCTTCCCTCCGACGCGCCGCGCATAATACAACTCTGTTGCGAGAAGGAGTCGTTAGCCCTAAGGATGTGTGAGATCGCGTGGGCGTTACCGGCGTCGTTCGACAGTCCACTGCCGTCCCGACGTCAGACCTCTCGAGTTGTTTCGAATCGCTTGCCTGGATGAGGCTTATGCCTGAAAATGCACCTGGGTGGGGAATTCGGGCAGGTTTATACTCAAAGCAAAACACTTGTGGCTCTGGCATACAAGGCTGTATATTCTACAATCAAGGAATGACAAAAACAAAAAAAACACACACACACACAAATTCAACAAAAATAGCCCTTGACAAACAATCACGTACAGAACGCGACCTTCGTGCTCGGAAATGAATATTCGGAGCAATTATTGCTACCTCTCTTCACAATAAATCACCTTATTTCATCATTCATTTAATGAATTGTACTTTATACACCATTTGGTGCAGGCATGCCTTGGTCTTAAGGACCCAAAGAATACAAAGTTGAACCTTCCTACTCTGAATTGCTTTCATTCCTGACAAATGGTTATTAATCCATAATACACTTCAATCACTACTTCTTAAACAAAACTCGGCACAGAGCAAAATTAATCAAACTATTTACAACACCCCTTTTTAACACTTAATTAATTGGGTGACTTGTTTAAAGTGAATTAATCATTTCTGTTCTTAACATGACTTTCATTCAAGAGTTCCACACATCAACGTTCACAAATGTGGCTTGAAATACCTAATATTTGAAAGCTTTTAAGAAACAGTGTGGTTTAGCGTCGTTCAATTACATTTCTTTCGTTTCTGCAACCGTCTGTCGCACGGGTACTCACGCTTCTCCAATGGGGTTTTACGTGAACTGGCCTAGTCGAGTGCTGCGAGCGGCGCCTTGGCGCCTCGGCGTTTGGGGACGTGACGATCGCGCCCTACGCGACCTCCGGAGCTCTCGCTGCGCTGGTCCGCGACGGCTCGTGTTGGCGACGCGCCGGGGTAGCCTGGCCTCCACGATCCTCCGCCCCTCCTTCCGCTGCGTTTCCGTACCAATTTTCTCGGCTGAGAATTGCCTCGGCCTCGCCTCTGCGCCCGTCTTCCTTCCCCAACACAAATGCTTCTCTGGCGGTGTTTTCAGGAATGGTTATCGCCTTGGCTCCTTGCTTCGGTGATGTGACGTAGCGGCGATGCAGAAAATTGTTCGGCGTACGCCGGAAAAGAGTCCGATTCAGCCCTCACTGAATTCACATAATTCGCTCCCACTGATACACGTTTTTTTTCGTTGTGAGTTATCAACAAAAAACGAGTACAATGTTCGTTCTCTTCCCGTATTCGGATGAAACAATCTCGCGTGAAGTTCACTGCTAGCGACTCGCGACCGGTTTCTCTTCACTAACCGTCACTTATAACGGTTTTTACGTGATTTGTGAGACGCGTTCCGCAGCGATCCGTCCTCCTCCGAGATTTTCCTAAGAGTCTTTCAACTTTCAACGGAAAAAATTTCTTGCCGTTGGCTTCCCTCGTTTTTCGGATACCGGCCAATCACAAGATCTCGTTCCCAAGCTTATCTTTCGAATTTCTTATTCGTGGACAAGCGTTTTGCTCGACGCGGCCGCGGCCGACGTCAGACAGTGACGGGGTTCTCGCGCCCCGTTCAAATTAGCGAACTGCCGAAGACGGTATTTTGGGAATTTTTATATATGGTCCGGTCCGTTACCAGGGCGTAAAGTCTGAGTCGTCCAATATATAATTTAATTATAAAATATAATATAATATAAGAAATAATCTTTGAACTTCGTGAAATTCATAAATATCAATAGAATACCGTTATTGACTTCTTGTAAGCGATTGCTAATTTTTATTGTCATTAAAATGATATTTTATTACAAATACTATGATGATTGAGCAAATGGAAACAGGCTGTAAAGCCTGATTTCTGTTCATTTCATGACATATAAAAGCTTTTTTAATTTCAATTCCATTGTTTGTTTTTTTCCCCTGTATGTTCCTTGTGGACATCCTTGATATATTTCAACTATTTTCTAAATTAATAAATATAGAATTATATTATTAATAAATATAGAATTAAATTTAACGTTACTATGTAATGGGCTTGTTTTTCTATTAATATTTTTATAGAGTAATTCCTATCCATTAAAATTCAACAGTTTTCATTCTTCAGATCTTTTTGCATTCAAAGAGAATATGAAACTATGAACAGAAATAATAAAAATACAAATAAAAGTGGAATTGAGTGTTTACAGTACCTGACCTCATATTCTCTAACTCGAAAACCACAAACACATTATTTGCTCAGTACTTATTCAGAGACAAATATTTTCAAAAAAACAACATTAATAGAAGTGACAAACATATGGAACACATTCCCCAAAATAATAGAAAACATAAATTCAAAAGAAATGAAATTGAAAATAATTATAATAATGTGGCCAAATACTGTACGTTAGATCAGGTCATTGTATTTGTTCACAATTTTTTGTAAATAACTGAAATATTTAAACTGCGAACATTTCATAAATAACACCAATATACTAATAGTTAGGTTCTTGACTAAATTAAATGAGTTATTTTAAAAACAAATATCGTTATTTTAAATAATTTTCAAATGTCCGCGCCTGCGTAGATAATTTGAATTTGGCGCACATTTAGTGGGGCATAATATTATTGGTCCACAGTCGGCGGCATGCGCACCACTACACCTTGCTATTTCCACCATGATTTTTTCTATAAGAAGAAGCAAAACCGTTAGATCTTTCTACATATGCCCCGTCAACTTCAGTGCGGACCAATCACCGTTTGCTTTACACCGGCCTCTCCCTCCGACTTCCACCACCACAGGCATATGGCAGGAGATAGGGCATATAGAGGGTTGACGTGGAGAGGAGAGGGGTATCGAGGATCGACTCCAAGTCTCTACAGAGTTAGTTTCTCCCTGCTGCACTGATGTCAGTGTCTCTTCAGCAGAGATACAATTGCAGTAGAGTCTCGGTAATTCGGTGTAGACGGGACCTGACCTAGCTCGAATGAATGAAAACTCGAATTATCGAAAATGATTAATTTATTAAAATAGAAATCTAAACACAACTTTTAAATTTGAAAGTAATTCTAATTTCACTGTATATGAAACAAATTTCCGTACCCTTTTTGTAGAATCCATCATGGAAAAACAAAGATTCTATAAACTAAATTAAAAAATCGTTTGAAAGTGATAAATTGCGCGTGGTAGTACTGAACTAATCGAACTGCAATCTGCAGTGCACAGCTAAACTAATTGACGTCGTTGGCTTTCGCGGCCGGAGTCATGTGGATGATCTTGGCTGTCCGGGTGACGCTGCGTCGAAGGCTGTGTTGCCGACGTTTCGACCATCTTTTCGTGGTCTTCCTCAGGGCTGGTCTGAGGAGGAGGTCTCTGGAGCTGAGACCAACCCTTAGGAAGACCACAAAAAGATGGTCGAAACGTCGGCAACACAACCTTCGACGCGGCGTCACCCGCACAGCCAAGATCATCAAGTAAATTAATTGTTGTTTTACCGTTTGGGCCTGTCAACAATCCTACCGCACCGGTTTAACAACGCTTCGAACCGGCCAAACAAAAACAAAAAACAAAAAAACCCAGATGGAGTAAATTTTTCATGTCTTGGTCATTTTTCGGGAATAAATTTATTTATTTTAATTTATTTTTTGGTAAGTCGGATTTAATTTGGATTTTTGAGAAACTAGAATAACCGAGAATCGAATTTCAGAGACTGTTCGGACCCACAGCAGATCAGAAATTTTTTATATAATCTTAGTGCTTGCAAGTCTATTTTATCTGCAAACGGCGCTCCGAGCCTCTCCCGGACGCGCTTCCGCCCCCCCCCTGCCCACGGGCGCTTGCTTCAGCGCGCGCACGTGTACGGGAGCGAATTCCGAGAAGTGACAACGGATTGCCAGCTGTACGGCAACCTACATAAACGAACTTTGTGCTGTTGGTTCCGGTACAAAATCAAATGCCCAGTAATGATTGGCTGGGGCCTATCCCCCACTCTTATGCGTTTTCTGATCCAAATATCGCGACGTTGGTCGCTGTGTAAAAACCGTTAGTCGTAGAAAGAATCTCTTGCGAGCAGCATGTAAGCGCCCCCGGCTCCGTGTAGCGCTGTTACACATAATATCATTTACGTCTCGTGTAGAGGGATTAGCCATTACCGAGCATTCAATTGGTATTGTTTACTTCAAGTGTAATTGTTTCAACTGCTATGAGTCGTAACCAATGTCTGTCGGATCCGTGTAGTGCTCTTACAATTCTCTGCAATTATGTGAACTGCCATGTGTTTGAAAATCAATGTCTGTTATGGACAGTACGTGTGTAAAACCAACTGTACGTGATAAGTGACCAAATATTAAATAGTTGTCCAAATTGAAACCACGACTATTAGCAGATTGTCCTTACCGCTAAATTTTCTCAAACTAAACTATCGAACCGAGCGGACCGGAATGTACAAAAAACCAACATCAAAATACAGTCCATTCCTCCCTAAGTACCAACCGGCCCGTTCAGAGACTCTACTGTAATCCATAAGTGAAGTGTTTATGATTTCCACACTCTTAAAACTTCAAATGAAGGAATACAATTGACAGCAATTGGATAACATTCTCCAGAGCAGTAGTAAGATTTATTCCAATTGTGTTAAGCTAGCGATTCTGCTATCGGCCCCTCCTGAAATTTTGAATTCGCTCCCTGTCTCCTGCAAATGCGTTTCCGATTGCTAACGGTGCCGCATACAACACTCATAATTATAAGACTGAAATGCATGTAACAATTGTTTTCTATTTTTTCTATCAGTAAATGTTGATTTTTGACAAACTGACCAATATTTTGAAATTGCTCAGATGCCCGTCCTGTTCAGCTAAATTCTCAATATTCCATTCCAATCTTACCATTTTAAATTATCCGTTGTAAAGTTGAGTCGTTGAGTTGTAGTTTTGGAAACTTTGAGGATATTAAGTTTTGTATTTACAAGCTTCAAATGGGTGTATTTACTAGAATATACTTGAAGATTACGACGCCAGTTGAATTACATCCTCCCGTTTGCAGTAGTACTCACAAAAACAACGAAAGGAAGTATTTTCATGAAGCAGAAATTGCAACCCACATCGCTCAAATGCGTTACTGCACACTCTACGTTTTAGGACTCAATTAAACGTGCGTATGAGGGAGTCCAAATGTGTCCGTTAAGAGTAGCAGGCGCAGTTAGAATTTCGTGGGCAATCGATAATACGTTTCCCTATCTGTTTTCTGATCGTAGTTGACACTAATGGATTACATTTATGAGGGAAACGATTCGGAAGTGACGACATAAACACTAGGCATTGCTTTTAGTGAAACCTGATAAACTCTTCTATTTTTAACGTCATAAAGTCACTTAATGTGATACAAGAACGCACTAATAAAGTATTCATATATTTTAATTACTGAAGAGTTTATTACTTGTTTAATGTTATGTTCCTAGTAGTAATATTACGTGTAAAAAAATTACTAATTGGTGCACTTGCTATGTATTCTCCGTTCTGTTTTATGTCCCGATATCTGTTAATTTGTATGTTCTTTACGATATTAAATATCTCGACGAGAAAATGCAGCATATCATACTTGTCAACTTGAAGAAGATACAGCTTTTAGAGTTGTACTACGATACTTTTGCATCCTACAATTGATAAAGAAAATGTTGTAACAGAATTAAAAAACCTAGGACATACAGTTCGTAACTTGCACATGTGAGGCACAGGCTAACTAAACGCCTGCACTAGCTTATCTTCGTAGACCTAGAACCGAGCCCAAATAATAAAGACATTTTCATAATAGAGAAAATTGTAAATGCCATCGTAAAATTTTGACCGCCGTTAAAAACGAAAACAGCCGCACAGTGCCATAGATGTCAAGAGTACGGACACACAAGGGCATACTGTAGAGAAACCCCTAAATGCGTGAAATGCGGTGAAGAGCGCTTCACAGAAGACAGTGAGGATAGAAGCATAAACAGCAATCTGCGCTTTATGTACTGATAAACATCCAACCAACTACAAAGGATGCACAGAATACAAGAAATATATGCAAAGTAGAAATCAACAGAAGATATTCACAGTTTCAATTCGAAGAGAAGCAAAAAGTTCCAAATAATTCAGACTTCCCAATCACTCCATTCAAAATAACAACTTTTCGCAATTCACAATCCACCAAAAACACCAGCAACTTCATGAAAGTGGAACTCATTATCAAAATTCCCAACCAGCCTGGTAAAAAACTATTCCAACTAGGCACTACAAACGGCCAAGAAGACCTTCGTCAAGTCATTGATAAAGCCTTCCAGCGCTTCGAAAACGTTCGCAAACAACAATCCGAGCAAATAAAACCCTTTCTTAATTTAATTACTTGTTGATTATTTAATTGGTTTTGAATAGTATTGTTATTCAAAATATTTCAATAAAGTACAATGTTTTATTTAGTGTTCCTGTAAAATGTTGACTTTACATGATTTATTTCACAGTCTAGTCTCTAAAACAAAATTTTGGGGCGTACTGTACAAAAGTGAAGCATTACGTACTACAAATGATCCGTGAAATTCAACTTTAGAGATAAGGATGCAAAAATGTTATATTACGAAATTAATTTATTAAGTTAAGCTTTATTGCAAGAGTAAATGTTTTATTTTTTTTAAGAAATGCAATAACGCAACATTACAAACAAGTTGCATAGATAATTTTGTTTAGCAGCAAAAAGTGTTTCTCTCGGTGACACACGTGGCGCCGGGCGTCCGTCCGGGCGCAGCTGACAGCCGACGCGTCGCGACGCGCCGGGCAGTGCGTGCGGGCTTGCGTGCCACGGGTGCATTACGCGATAGCACGCACGTGCACGCACCTGCGGTGACCACGCCCACCAGCCTCGGCCGCACACGCAGCGGTCACGCTGCCCCCCCCCCCCCGACGACGGCCCGATGGCGGCCCAACGCACGCCCGACGCACGCCCGACGCACGCCCGACGCACGCCCGACGCACGCTCGACGCACGCTCGAGGCACGCCCGACGCACGCCCGACGCACGCCCGACGCAGCCCGACGCAGCCCGACGCACGCCCGACGCACGCCAGACGCACGCCCGACGCACGCCTGACGCACGCCCGACGCAGCCCGACGCACGCCCGACGCAGCCCGACGCACGCCCGACGCACGCCCGACGCACGCCCGACGCACGCCTGACGCACGCCTGACGCACGCCTGACGCACGCCTGACGCACGCCCGACGCACGCCCGACGCACGCCCGACGCAGCCCGACGCACGCCCGACGCACGCCCCACGCCGGCCCAACACACGCCCCGACGCACGCCCGACGCTCGCCCGACGCACGCCCGACGCAGGCCCCACTGCACGCCCGACGCTCGCCCAACGCACGCCCGACGCACGCCTTACGCACGCCCGACGCACGCCCGACGTCAACACAACGGTCAGGATGAAGCTTAAATCATTAATGCTAAGGAAAATAGGATGACTCAGTTTCTAGTCAAACAAATAACTAGACGATATTATGCTTGTTTAATATTGAGTTAAATACATATGACATTAGTTACCAAATGTTCACGTAGTTCATTGAATTCCATGACCATTTTATTACGGAGTTCGTCTGCGTACATAGTTCATTGAAATCACCGTTCCTTCCATGAAGTTTACACTTTGCTGAATATAACGCACTCTTCCTGTATAAATCCGGTGCTTCCCAATAGTGACACTAACAGCAAATACTTAACGTGATTCTTCAGATTTTCGTTTAAGTAACAATGGATGTCACTTCGAAAAAACGGTAAAGAATCCGTCACTTGCCAGGCGATCAATCAAACTGATTAAATAGAAAATTACAGGAGTTTTTAAGTATCTCCGCAACTTGATCATTATCTCAGGAAGAAATAAGTAGTTGCAGTTAAGTTATAAATGCTTTATGCTTTTAACCTGTTACGGTTATTTCAGTAGCACATCATTGCCCTGTACGACAAACAGAATCTGGAGTAAAGAAGAGATTATTCAATTATTTTTTTGAGACGTACTACGAACGTTCTCATGTAGAACGTCTAATAAAATGTTATTGTTTTTCAAAACAACTTCCGAAGATTATTTATACTTTTTGCAATAACTTCATTTTCTAGTTTTAAGTTTATTCCTTTACATCTATTTTATCAAAAGGGTTGAAGAATGACTGCAGAGCATAATCTTCGTTTGTATATTATTATTTAGAATTAATATTCATGACAAATTGCAATATAAGAATATAAACAAATGATCCTTGTTTCATGAATATATGAATTTCGTATATACCCCGAAATATAATCCCCATTTGGTAATTTATTTTACAAATAAGCAATATAATTGTTTTATCTTATATCTCGATCAGAGCAGATCACCGTCTGTTAGTTTGGTTGACTATATCTTTGACCTCAGTGAATAAGCTGATAATACAAAAAAATAATTTTAAAGGCGGGCAAAAAGCAACTTTCAACTGAAGTAAATCAGGGATTAATGATACTCAAACGAAGGTAATATTCAAACGAAAGTGTATGTAGGTTTTGAATATCATTAATTCCTGATTTACAGCATTTGTACGATTTTTTGCGCACCTGCAAAATTAAGTTTTTTGACTTATCAGCTTTTCTACCTGAGTCAAAGATATAATGTGTGGATAAATGACTGATACAATGCAAAACAGACGGTCAGACACGCTGAGTGATGAAATGCCTTACTGGCAGGCTGCCTCACTGACGCTGCGTGGCCGGCAGACTGATAAATTAAATGTCTGTAGTTACATTCATTTATGTACTGGGCCACCACTCCCAAATTTTAATGGTGGAGACATTGCAAACTGCAGGACTAACATACTCACGGGAAGAAAGAGCGGTGTACAAAAAACGTCGACACATCATGATGTAGCACCTTCAACTTGAAAATAAACTTGGATCGTTCTGGCTGCAAAATGAAGCCATCTTTGCTGTGATATCCTGATCCAAAGAGGAACCCATTAATCTCAATCCTAATGGAAGTGGGAACACGTTCCTCGGCCATTACGCTCGCTCGCAGAGGACGCTGCCAGGGCGGCTTGTATTGCCTCTTCATTCAATTATTCCATTAGCGGCCCCGCAGCCCCAGGCACACGTGCTACGCGGCTTCAAACGCAGTGCATGGGAGGGCCTCCATGGAACCGGAGGAGCCGGCTCACATAATCTCACTGCACCGGAAGGTCCTAGGGTTCGAGTCCCGATGATGGCAAGATTTTCCGCACTAGCTTTTCAGCTAGGTCGAATTCAGTCACTGTCTGGAGGAGAATTGTAGAGACTGGCTGCTCTGATTGGTAGCTTAGTGCATCAGTTGATGTCACTGCAGTGCCTCTGACCGGGAGGTCCTAGGGTTCGAGTCCTGATGGCAAGATTTTCGGCACTAGCTTGTCAGGTAGGTCGAATTCAGTCGCTGTCTGGAGGAGAATCGTAGCGACCGGCTGCTCTGATTGGTAGCTCAGTGCATCAGTTGATGTCACTGCAGCGCCTCTGACCGGGAGGTCCTAGGGTTTGAGTCCCGATGATGGCAAGATTTTCGGCACTAGCTTTTCAGCTAGGTCGAATTCAGTCGCTGTCTGGAGGAGAATTGTAGCGACCGGCTGCTCTGATTGGCAGCTCAGTGCATCAATTGATGTAACTGCAGCGCCTTCGACCGGGAGGTTCTAGCGTTCGAGTCCTGATGGTGACAAGATTTTCGGCACTAGCTTTTCAGCTAGGTCGAATTCAGACGCTGTCTGGAGGAGAATTCCAAGGGCCAGCTGTTCTGATGGGTTGTTTTCCTTGGTTTCTCCGATCAACGCCAGGCGAATGCGGGAGCAGTACCCTAGCAAACGGGCCACGGACCGCGCGCGATCTTTCCTTCCTCTTCATTGTCTTATCATCACCTCTTACTTGCACACACTTGCACAGGCATGCACTATACGCGTATTTCCGGCGCTTATACGGTCGAGATTTTTACTTCGCGCGAAATATTGACAATTTTTAACAACTTATTTTTTCTCTTAAACGGCATCAATTTTTTTCTTTAAATTTGCTCCTCGTATGCATCAAGGAACAGTGAAAATATATTGGCCAATTTTCGGAGAACTCACTTATTTCCGAAAATTGCAAAAAGTTAACATTTCAAAACTTCAAAATTAAAGATAGAAATTTTTGTCAGAGACAAAATCAGTTCCAAAAAATTAGTTTTTAAAACTAAGTCATGTACAGTTTTGTTAAAAAGCGAGTAGTTTTCGCTTAATTTGGACTTGAAAATAATACAATTAAAAAAACATTTTCTCCAAAACCGCTCCCAATTTATTCTTCAAAATTTTTCCACAAGTAGAAGGGACGCTTGAAAAAATGGCGCGGATCTCATTTTCGTCGAACTCTCTAAGTTTTCGAAAACTGCAACTTCGTAAGTAATGGGAGAGTGGGAGTTGTTGTACACATTATTTGTAATGTGTTCAGCAATTATTGTTGAATTCCCTCATATTCATTTGTACTCTTGCAGTTACTTTTTACGTAGTTTCAATACTCCTTACTCCTTCCGTACTTCTACTGCTTGTTCGTGAATTGTTTGTCAAATTATTTAGAAGTTGTATTTTACGATATGTTGAGGTTACTTTATTTTTTCAAATGGAACTATTCATATCTTTAGTCTATCATGAGGAGCGTAAAAAGACGAATCCAGTGATATGCATATGTATGTATGTTAGCATTTTTTGAGTAATTATTTTTTGTGCTCAGCTTTCCTTGCCCAATCGCAGATTAGAAAGGGGAGCGCTGCGTAACCTTGTGTGTCGGACAGTTGCCCGTTTAGTTGTCCTTAGGAGCTACAGTTACACCTCTAACATTGTGACCTGCGCATTCAAGCAATCATACATCATCGATATCTCGAAAACAGTTGTGAGAGTTTCGTAGTATACGCATGTTTCCATTCACTATAATCAGTACTGTTGGAGCCGCGGCGGCTCAGTAGAAAGGCGCTGGCTTTCTGATCTGAAGGACCCAAGTTCGAATCCCAATTTAGGTTACCTGGGAGCTTCCAATCAGGGCGGTTCTGAGGTCGGTACAGCCTCATCTGCAAGGGGGCACCAGGCATTTCCTGTGGGTAAAGGGTGATGTACCCTGCCCGGACGTCACAACTTGGAAGGATGGGTGAAATGGGCTTTCGAATACGTTGACCAGGCAGCCATTCGAGATTTTTCAGGAAACACCTCTTCTTAGCGTAGATGTGCATAGTAATGAGTTTTTTTTAATTTCCGCTCGCCTTATATCTTTCAATGTGTCTGGACCTTGCCAAATTGAAATGTCCAAGAAGGTAGCGCCAGGTTTAGAGAATAGCTTGGTAAAATATATCAAAATATGAAATTTTGTGCCTGTTTGGTTCCTCTAAGAATATGTGCGTTTCCTTGTGGGCGTAAATAAAAAAATGTTTGCCTGAGATCGTACAGCCTCTTGCATTTAGCACGGAGTTTTTTTGTGATTCAATGCGTAATTTACGTATAAAGATTCAAGCAATCAACCTTTTGTTTTCAAAATTCATGTACTATATGACTTAGTGTAGGGATCACAGAATTTTGAAAATGTGCACAGAATTCACTTCTCCCCATAGCTCGTCATACCCAGTTTCAACTGTTTTTTTTTCACGTAAAATAAATAAATAAATAAACTGATTGCCCCATCTTTACATTTAAGTTCTTTCACACAGTTAGTTAATGCCTTATTTTACGTGGCGAGACTCGGGCCATCAGGCCCACCCTTTACACTTTCCACGCAAATTTCGCTACGCTCCTTTCACCATCTAGCGGAGAAAGGAGATATTATCTTGGGCGACGAAACAGGCAATTTGAATGGAGGCTTCTTTTAGGCTTGATGATCTTTTACATGCAGCAACTCTACTACATGGGACAGCCGGCTTTTCTTCTCTTGGAAGGAAGGCGTACGAAGGATTTTTTTCGCCTTTAAAAAATCCACGGCTTCGATCGGGTTTGAACCCGCTAACCGTTATACCACCGATCGGGAGCGGTAGCTCAGTGAATCAACTGATGTCTGCAGTGCCTCTGATCGCGAGGACCTAGGTTCGAGACCTGACGGTGATAGGATTTTCGACTCTAGCTTTTCAGCTATTTCGAATTCAGTAACTGGAGGAGAATTCTAGAGGCCGGCTGCTCTGGTCGATAGTTTTCCGTGATTTTTTCGATCAACACCAGGCGAATGCCGGACCAGTACCCTAACAAACGGGCCATGGACCGCGCGCGATCTTTCCTTCGTCTTACTTGTCCTACAGTTACAAACGGTACTACGGTTACTACAGTTAACCTATCCTCATCCCTTACGCACACACACACACACACTTACACTAACATGCACTACACTGCCACACATGCCGGGAGACCGGTCGGGGACTTAGAACTTATTCCGGCTGGGGCGGTGCCCCTCTGGTGGAATATACATGGTTGAGGAAAACCCCGTTAGTCGGCGGTAGGTCGGCGCCGGATCTCGTCATCCAGTGGGATAAGATCACCGCCACCTCCCGATCGAAAACATGCACTACACTAAACGGGACATGATCTCAGTAGTTGACTCGCCCGGAATCAGTAATCAATTAAACAATCAATCAAATGTTTTTTCACCGAAACCGCCACCTTGTATAGAAGGATACACCACTCATATGTGCGTCACTTTATTTTTATTCCGTACTTTAATTGTAGCACTTGGGGGAGGCGCCTCGTGCGCTAATTGCCCCCTCGGCCCCGCAGCGCTTCGCTCCGCCTGAGCGG
Organism: Teleogryllus occipitalis; assembly: GCA_011170035.1. Taxonomy (NCBI): domain Eukaryota; kingdom Metazoa; phylum Arthropoda; class Insecta; order Orthoptera; family Gryllidae; genus Teleogryllus; species Teleogryllus occipitalis. The sequence continues at coordinate 63,857 of BLKR01005798.1, forward strand.
CGCAATGAGGAAGTGGCGGCGGTGGTGGGGGCGGTGACTCACGGCCAGGGTGCTTCGCAGAGCTGCTTCCATGCGCTGGCCATTTGCTGCAATGAAGGTCACGCGCCCGGCGTTTCGCGTTAATGCAGCAACCACGAGGCGAGTACAACGTTCACACAGATCCATAGTTACGCAGAAATGTGTTTCAGTTCATGAAAAGTGGGGAGGGCATGTGATCTTCATGTGACGTTCGCGATTCAGCGGAATACTTAATGTTGGGGATGTGTTCGTTGGTTGATGAAGCGTTTCGGATGTGACGTGATGGCGTTCTAGTGCCGTTGGTATCCCGTGTGGCTCCTTGATGACGCTCTAAAGGGAGATTCGGTCGGAGGCGGGGAGAGGGCCTGGGAGCTCCAGTGCAGGCTGGAGACAACTCTCTGTGATGAGAAATCGTGATGGTCCGCCATGATGGTGAACGTTTTTTCGATCCTCTTTGACTCAGATCCAAATAGCAGGTATTAACGTCTGATTCTAAATTTAAACATTTAATCTCTTTCATGTTCAGAAAAATTTCATACGAGTAAACGATGAAAGTTACTCATATTTCATACCAGGACATCCGCTTTTGTCGAGGTCTCTCGGAAAACGGAGCACATCAATATTCAAGAATAAGATAAGCTGTTTGAACGCGCGCCAACGCGCATGAATACAATCCGAAAATGGAAACTACGAACTATATCCGTAAGAGAGCGTCTCGGTAGAGTATGCGACACCGGTAGTCGGGAGAAAGAAAGCTAGTTTTTTTTTTTTTTTGAAGTAACAGCTGGAGAGTGAGGACCTACCGATCACAGGAAGGCGGCACCTCGTACTGCTACGGACTTCAGGACTGCATCTACGATAAAAACTCTTCAAAACATTCGAGGAGTTTTTTATTTTTATATTTATTCTTCTTATACAATAGACTCAGTTGTCGTATTGTAGATTCTTTTAAATATGGAATTAAAAGCTAGTTACATTCTATAAAAGAATACGAAAAGAGTATCAACGGAAAACGAGACGGAGGCCACATCGTGAGTTGAATAACGGTACTGGAAAGGGGCGACCGTGCGGTTCTGCAGAGGGGCGGCTTTGCTCCCGACCGAGCTGCAAGGACAAGGACATCGAGCGATTGGAAGAGTCGACGCCGCAGATTTCTCTACGCCGTGAGAAGACACAGTAAGGTCGTGCCAACTTGAACAACTTGTAGATATTAGAAGGAATAATTTGTTTCGGAAAGAAAGTATTAGTACAGGTTCTTTATACCGATATTCTGTGAAAAATAGAATCAATCTTTTCTTTCAAGAAAAACTTAGCTAATTGTAAAGTTGCAACTAGGAATTTACGACTGGAATGATTAGGCAAAGTTTTAAGTATTCTTTGAAATTGATTTAAATGAGAGAAAGGAAACAGTGTAGTTAATTATTAAGAGTGTAAGTTGTTTTCTTTTTTTCAGCAAGACAAAATTTTTGTATATGTAAAGTGTTTTATGTTCATTTACTGTAACAGCAATTTAATTAGAATATACTTAAGTAAGTGGAAAGTGATTCGACTTGAGTTTCTGTGTAAGTGCATTCAATCCACAACGGCCCACATGACCCTGATCCCCGCTATTCTAATTGTATTTTTTATTTTGCGCCCACCTTGAAAACCCATTCTGAGCTAGCCGGCGGAGGGGTGGGTCGCAACTGGCGCCCAACGTGGGGCTCGATTATTGGATGCATTTACCAAAACTCGATTTGAGAAAAACTGAGACCAAAATTTGGTGGAACCAAAATTTCTAGTACAATTGAATCACAATTCACTAAGATTGCTGAACAGGTTACAGAGAACAAAAAAGGTGTTGTGTAAAAGTGTGTTTTTCTGGAGTGTTTTTCAAAAAGGGTATTATATGAAAGTGTTATCTGTTCGAGATAGTGTTTGGTATTTGTGTGTGTAATAATTTGTAAAAAGTGTATTGTGTCTGGGAAAGAGGATTGATTGATTCTAGGCAGTTAATACAGTCAAAATGGCAGATAAATATAACGCGGCTAGGAATTTAACTACCGTTGAAGGATCGTCTGGGGATTCAGATAGTGATAGGGAAGTGGGAGGACAAGCTCCAAGTACCATGATCGCGAAAGAAACGGTAGAAGTAGAACAAGGAACGTCAGGAGAAACTAGCATGACCTCGCCGACGGAATCACAGCAAACGCCAACACGAGATCCGGATGAGGAACAACGAAACCGCGACAGGGCAAATTTAATGATGCAACGATTAATAGGACAATTCATGCAGCAATTAGATACGAGGTTAGGAATGCAGAATGAAAAGACAGAGGAAAATATAAAGAAATTAGTGACTAACTTAGAAACAAAATTAGAAGAAAATAACTCGGCAATAAATGCATTAGAAACTAAATTAGAGGAGAACAAGAATGCATTAGAAACTAAATTAGAGGAGAATAACTCGGCAATAAATGCTTTAGGAACTAAATTAGAGGAGAACAAGAATGCCTTAGAAACAAAATTAGAAGAAAATAATAGGAAGTTAGAAGAGAATTTAAAAATACAATTCACTGAATTAGCAGAACAGTGGAAGGTCGAATTTAAGAATGAAATTCAACAAGAATTAGGGCAGGAACACGAGAAGTTAGAAGAAAAATTCACGGAACTGGGTCATGAATTAGAAGAGAAGATTGATCAAGTTACGAAAGGATTTGAAAATAGGATCGAAATGCAATCAGATCTTATAACCACCGTGTCCGACAGGCAGACTGAGATAGAACAAGTTGTAGAGAAGTTTCAAAAATTAGTTACTGAACAAGTTAAGGTTCAAGCTAGTAAATTAGATAGTGGAATAAAAGCTCTTTCGGAACAAGATGTGGTTCTACAACACCAAATTACAGCATGTACGAATGACGTTGTACAATTGAAAAATCAAATTGAAAATTTACCATCGAGTGGAGGAAGCGTTCCGCACACGTATTTTTCATTACCGTGTACTCCTAAATTTAGTGCAGCGGGAGATGAAAATCCATGCGTATTTATGAGGCAGGTGGATAATTTCTTTTCTTTAAATTATGTTCCGGACAATAAGAAAACTCACATAGTCTATCAGATGATGCAGGGTAATGCACGAATATGGGCAGATAGTTTAGGAGAATTACCAAAAACTATGACAGAATTTAAAGAAAAATTTTACTCAAGATACTGGAACAATGAAACTCAAATTAATTTCAAAAGTTAATGTAATGTATGGTACGTGGAAGAAAGGTACGATGTCCATGCAAGAATATGCAGAGGAGAAGTTAGCTTGTTTCAAATTATGTACTCCGACGATCCTGGATGACGAAATTGTCTGTTTGTTAACACGTCATTTTCCGTCAGCTACACAAAATTTGCTTAAGAATCTCTTGCCAATGTCCACGGAAAAGTTAATAACGCAGCTGGGATTGTATGATGCGACTTTCGTGTACAATGAGAGGTTACAGAGAGCAAGGGCAAATGTTAGGGGGCCGGTAGAAAGCCAAGACAGCAGGCAGCAGCAACATTATGTAAGCAAATCAGAGAAAAGAGGAACTTACAAATCGAAACAGCACGTAGAAGAACAGACCTATGCTAGACAAGATAGGACGCCGTCTAAAGATAGGAATAGAAAAAATTCTATTGATAGAGGAGTTTTCCAAAACAGAAATACTGAACTCAGTACATCTCGCGGACATGAGTCGGAAAATTAGAAAGGTTTGTTTCGACACGCCATCCCGCCGCAAACCTAATAGAAGAATCTAGGGAAGAAGAGGTGGCGATATTATCGATCGAATTAACCTCATTTGATGACGAACCGTGGAACGAAGAAGAACAAAAGCAGATCGGATCCAGGCGACAGTGTCCGAAGCTTAAGGTTAAATGTGAGGGTGTTGATACGTCAGTACTAGTGGATACAGGTTGTGCGACCTCCGTCATAGCGGAAAGTTTGTTGAATGAATTGAAAACCCAGGGAGTGGAGGTACCTACATTGCCGCTCGTAAAGTCTTTTCTGATAGGTGCGAATCGGAAAAAATCAAAGCCAATAACAAGACAAGTTTATTTGGATATAGAGATAGGCAAGAATAAGTATCAAGTTGTGTGCCTAGTAGCGCCGGAACTTTAATATCCGCTCATACTGGGAATCGATTTCATGAAACAATACGGGGTTGTTATCAACTTAGAAAAAAATACCATGACGTTAAAACCGAATAATCAACAGGATCTCGAATTTGATTCGTTCACATGGAATTATTGGGAGGCGAATTGTTTGGAGGAAGAAGATGTGAAGCTGAAAATTCGTTCGCATGTGCAAGGAAATTCTAATCTTAATGAAAATCAGAAGAAACAATTAATTGAAGTATTACTTAGGAATCAGAAGGTGTTTTGCAAAAAACAAGAATCCAGTAAAAGATTTTCAATTCGAAATAGAACTAACAGATAAAACGCCATTCACGGGTTACCAATATGTCATTCCAGAAAAACATAAGGAGGAGGTGGATAAGCTCATTGCTACAATGGTTAAAGATGATATTATCATGAAGTCCAAAACCTCTTATCTAAGTCCGATAGTGCTCGTAGAAAAGAGTAATGGGAAGATAAGGTTGTGTTTAGATGCAAGACGATTGAATCAAGTTACCCTACCGTACAGAGACAGACAGTTGCGTGTAGAGGATTTAACTAATCAATTATCCGGCAACAAGTGGTTGAGTTCAACCGACTTCACTGCATCTTACTGGCAAATAGCGATAGCACCTGAATGTAGACAATATACAGGATTTATTCACCGGGGAATTTCGTATGTTTTCAAAAGAATGCCATTTGGACTCAAGAACAGTGCATCTGCTCTTGTGCAATGTTTAGAAAATATCATTGACAGAGAGATGTCTAGCGATGCTTTTATCTATATTGATGACGTGCTCGTGTATTCGAAGACATTTGAAGAACACATGAACAAGCTAGATATTTTGCTGAAACGTCTCATTGAAAATAATTTACAGTTGAATTTGGAAAAAAGTAATTTTTGCACTAAACAAGTTAAATTCCTGGGGTATGATTTGACAGTCTACGGAGTCAAGATGAACTTGGAGAAAATGCAAGAAATAGATAAGATTGCACCGCCTAAAAACACGAAACAACTCAAAAGTTTATTAGGTTGCGTGAACTATTACTCAAGGTTTATTCCGAATTTCGCCATGCACACTGCAATATTTCTTCAGTTGTTGCGAAAGCACACTAGATGGAAGTGGACTGAGCATCATGAAAGAGCTTTCAACAATTTAAAAGCAATGTTTCATGAATCATGTATGATAGCATATCCCGATTTCACTAAGCCATTCATATTGCAGACCGACAGTAGCAATCTTGGAATGGGTGCCATACTATTCCAAGAAATTAATAACCAAGAGAAGATAATAGCAATAGTGAGTCGTGTTTTGAAAGAATGTGAGACTCGTTACACGGCCACAGAGAAGGAAGCGAATGCTATTGTATGGTCAATACACCGATTGAGAGAGTATCTTGTAGGAAGATCATTCATTATTAGAACGGATCATAAAGCCTTAGTTTTTCTAAAAAGATGTCATCCAAATAACGATCGACTACTGAGGTGGATAATATGGTTACAACAATTTTCTGTCAAGGTAGAATACTGCCCAGGCAGATGTAACTTGTTGCCCGATTTGCTTAGTAGGAATGTCAATGCCGAACACAATTCAATGCCTAACACTTTGTTCCCGGCTTCTCCAATTCAGTTAAATATAATGAGCATGCCAGGTTTAACTTGGGAAAACATCGCAAGATTTCAAGATGCCGATGCCATAATGGAAAAGATGAAAAGATTTTTGCAGAGGAGAACTCGAACCTACGGATCCAGATGTACGACGGTGGACGGCTGACCCATTGAAATGGAAATTGGTAGATCAAGTTTTGCTCATAAGGGTGCAAGAACAGCCATCGCTTTATCGAATCTGGATACCGCAAGTCTTAACAACCGGGATCATCTGGTTCGTGCATACCTCTTTAGCACATTTTGGGGCCGAAAAAGTAGACCAAGCAATTAAGGAAGTTTGTCATTGGAAAGGGAGAAAAAAACAAGTGGATAACGAGGTTGCCAAATGTGTACTGTGTCAGAAAACCAAGTACCCGAATCGACATTATTCGGGCGCAATGCATGCTATAATACCTTCAAAAGAAAATGAGCTAGTTGCCATAGACTTATATGGTCCTTTACCGAAGGCCAAATATGGATATAAACATATTTTTGTATGCATCGATGTGTTTTCTAAGTTGACCCAAGTATACCCTGTGAATAGAGCGAACACTAAAAATTGCCTGCACCAACTTAATAAGTTTTTTTCAATTTGCTGGTCCATATGCCAAGGTGCTGACAGATCATGGTGCCCAATTCACTAGTGAATCCTGGTTACAGGCCATGCAACATATGAATGTCAAACATATATGTTCCAGCATTAGACACCCACAGTCAAACCCTTCAGAAAGAGTAATGAAGGAACTGTCGAGGCTATTTCGAGTCTACGTGTCGAGGCAACATAGCGAGTGGTCGCTACTAATTCCACATATAAATAAATGGTTAAACCAAATCCACCATGAGTCAATTGGAATGACCCCATATGAGGCCCATTTCAAACGAAAACCAGAGCATCCATTACAAACCCTTATGAAACCAGAAATAGAGCACCAAAATCTAGCCAATGAAGAAATACTTAGAAAGCTAAGAAAAGCGGCAGATAAAAGAAAATCACAAGCTACCGGAAAAACTTACGAATTCCAAGAAGGGCAGAAGGTATTATTAAGGGTTCCGAAAAGTTCTGATTTGATACATAAGCAGTATCATAAATTTTTTAGATTGTTTGAGGGACCGTACTCAATTGCTCACAAACAAAATCCCAATGTAGCAGTGTTAATAGATGAAAGCGGGAATACAATTGGAAAGTATAATTTCCATAGTTTACGACCTTTTAAAGAATAGAATAAATGTCAAGAGAAAGAATAAAAGAAGAAAGACGAAAGAAGAAGGAGAAGAAGAAAGAAGAAGAAGAAGAAGGAAGAAACAAGATAGCTCGACATTCCAGAATCAAGACAGAAGAAAGGAAGAGCATCAAGTTTGGTTAAAAGATTTTTTCGGCATATGAAATCAAATCCCACAAAATCTTTTTTTCCGAAAGAAGGGGTTATGTGACCATCCGTTTTGCCGAGGTCTCGGAAAACGGAGCACATCAATATTCAAGAATAAGATAAGCTGTTTGAACGCGCGCCAACGCGCATGAATACAATCCGAAAATGGAAACTACGAACTATATCCGTAAGAGAGCGTCTCGGTAGAGTATGCGACACCGGTAGTCGGGAGAAAGAAAGCTTTCTTTTCTGAAGTAACAGCTGGAGAGTGAGGACCTACCGATCACGAGAAGGCGGCACCTCGTACTGCTACGGACTTCAGGACTGCATCTACGATAAAAACTCTTCAAGACATTCGAGGAGTTTTTTATTTTTATATTTATTCTTCTTATACAATAGACTCAGTTGTCGTATTGTAGATTCTTTTAAATATGGAATTAAAAGCTAGTTACATTCTATAAAAGAATACGAAAAGAGTATCAACGGAAAACGAGACGGAGGCCACATCGTGAGTTGAACAACGGTACTGGAAAGGGGCGACCGTGCGGTTCTGCAGAGGGGCGGCTTTGCTCCCGACCGAGCTGCAAGGACAAGGACATCGAGCGATTGGAAGAGTCGACGCCGCAGATTTCTCTACGCCGTGAGAAGACACAGTAAGGTCGTGCCAACTTGAACAATTTGTAGATATTAGAAGGAATAATTTGTTTCGGAAAGAAAGTATTAGTACAGCTTCTTTATACCGATATTCTGTGAAAAATAGAATCAATCTTTTCTTTCAAGAAAAACTTAGCTAATTGTAAAGTTGCAACTAGGAAATTTACGATTGGAATGATTAGGCAAAGTTTTAAGTATTCTTTGAAATTGATTTAAATGAGAGAAAGGAAACAGTGTAGTTAATTATTAAGAGTGTAAGTTGTTTTTTTTTCTTCAGCAAGACAAAATTCTTGTATATGTAAAGTGTTTTATGTTCATTTACTGTAACAGCAATTTAATTAGAATATACTTAAGTAAGTGGAAAGTGATTCGACTTGAGTTTCTGTGTAAGTGCATTCAATCCACAACGGCCCACATGACCCTGATCCCCGCTATTCTAATTGTATTTTTTTATTTTGCGCCCACCTTGAAAACCCATTCTGAGCTAGCCGGCGGAGGGTGGGTCGC
>BLKR01005799.1:0-72152 GCA_011170035.1 Teleogryllus occipitalis
GCAATTCTAGGTTCAGATTCGTATTCAGAAAGTCGAAATACATAGAGAAACATTAGGTCTGACAACTTTTTTGTGTGCCTGTGTAATTATACACACACATAAACCACATCTTGTAAGTTTTGTCATCCTCATGATATGACCTCTGTAAGCGAGTAAAATGTTTTAACAAATATATACCGTATTTACTGAATTTGGATTTAAATATTTAGAGTTTTCTGCATTCATTTCTCTGTTAGTGCAAAATATGTCTATCTTGGGGTTAGTACTTTGCAATTCCTTTCAGACTTGAATATGTGAATGAATTGAAGTGATTCTTTTGAATTGTATATACCTAATCTTTTGTAGTAATCTTTTGTAGTGAATAATAGAAGTGCCGGAATCAAAGGTATGTAATATCGGCTTTAAATTGCAATCATTATTGATATAGAAAAAAATACGATCATTATTTGCAGATAAGTCTTTTATTACATCACTGTAACATGTAAGAAATGTTCCATTTTCTTGCAATTCATCCTAAAACTATGTAGAGTTATCATTAAGGCCAGAATTATATTTTGTTGCATTTATTCAAGTAAAATAGTAAGCTCAAATTATTTATAGGAAATAAATCTGAAATATAATATACAATTTATTATAAAAATCTTGTAAAGTCCCTAAATCTAAATCAAGAGAATGAGATATTCTGTATTTTAAATCGTACATCGATCCTAATTCCTTGACAAGAGCCGATTTTCGATTCAACAAAATCGACTTCCCGATTATTTATTGAGCGGTTGGTATTTATACTAAACATGACATTAAATTAAGAATCGCACCATTCGCGCACCTGACTGCAGTAGAGTGAATTAGAACCGGTGTTTCCTGCGTAGGTCCTATGCCAGGGTTCAGCGGCGGAAGGGATGGAGATTCCTGGGAATGGGAAACTGTCTTCGTAGTAGCAACACCCGCCCTCGCCAACAGCCCCCAGGGACGCCCCATCGCCATGTGGACGGTCGCAAACGTAATTGCCTGGAGCCAATGTACTATTAATGTGTCTGCTCCGAGAGACGCCAGCGTGTTTGCGCTGATACATTGCCCATTCGTTGTATCGCTGTTTGCGGTTCCACCGCGTGCCCGCTTCGTGACCGCCACGCCTCCCCACCACCCGCTCCACTCCTCGCTCGTCACGCGCCCCGTTCCCCCGGCCACGTTCCCCGCTCCCCGCCTCCCGCCACACCCCCGCTATGCTGCCCGTTCTCCCCGCCACGCTCCCACCCCTCCCCGCCGCACCCACGCCACGCACCTCCTCGCCACACCAACTGCCACGCCCCCACCTGCACCTCTACTCGCCACCTACCTGCTCCTCTCGGCGCCATTTCCCACCCCCTATCCATGCATCCTGCCATGCAATCCTCCACGCCCCTGCCGGTCTCGTTCCGCCACACGTCCCGCCACGCGTCTCGCCAGGCGTCCCGCCACGCGTGCCGCCAGGCGTCCCGCCACGCGTCCCGCCACACGTCCCGCCACGCGTCCCGCCACGCGTCCCGCCACGCGTCCCGCCACGCGTCCCGCCACGCGTCCCGCCACGCGTCCCGCCACGCGTCCCGCCACGCGTCCCGCCACGCGTCCCGCCACGCGTCCCGCCACGCGTCCCGCCACGCGTCCCGCCACGCGTCCCGCCACTATGCCCTTGCCACGCCCCCCCCCCGGCTGCAAATGTAGCGCGGGGACGGTTGTGTGCCGATGTGATTTGCTACATGAATTACGTTCGTGTCCAATACTGGCGAGAATTTTGCATGCATCAGTGCCTTAGGTCGCGTATCTCGTGGGAACCGATGCACGGCAAAACATGTCGCAGTCCTTTCCGCACCCGAGAACGGCGTCATTGCTTGCTGACGCCGCCAAACACTAAAGCGTGCGCCCGCCAGCTGTAATTTGCCGCACAATTTATGAGAGAAATGTCTTATCTCTTAAAACGTCTCCGAGATTGTTAGAATGTAGCAAGTTTTTCCACCTATAAAATTCTATTTGAAACGGTTGCACAGCAAATTATTTGTTCATTTTTACGTACGCCTTCAGATCTGTTGCATGACATTGCTGTAACAGAATTAGTGTGCCGTATTAAGTCATGCCATTCGAGAGTTATTCTTTTCTGAAGCGTAAGACACATTCGCAACTACTAATATTTTTCACAGAATATTTATTACCAATTTTTTATTTCGTTTATGTTTTGGGAAATTATTTTGTGTTTTCATAATATATAGCATTGGAAACTTACGAATTTAATGAAATTATAAAGTTAACAATACTATTTTTATTATAAATAACGTAATTATAATAGTTTAATGAAAGTTTTATTTCTTTGTGCGAGCTTTAATTTGATATGCGGTATATTGCTACGTTTTTGTGAAGATTTGATTATTGTTCACATTATGGCTGTTAGATAAGTTTTTGTGATTCATAACTAACTTTACATTTCCAAAATTGTTAGTTCTTATAATTGATCAGCAATTGTTTAAATGTGACGATCCATAGAAAACATTCGCCGAGAAAAAATAATATATCACTATTCATATAATTAATATTCAATAATAAACACTATTCAATAAAAGTCAATATTATCAACATCACACCTGTTGTCTAGATTTGTAGTGCCCTTCCATATCGGTAGATATTTTCAGGCTCGTTATAATTTTCTACGATGAAAATGTTATTAATTATTAAGTTTTAATTGGATTTTCACACTGTGACAATTTGTCAATATTGTGAAGTTACGCAAACTCCAATATGTGTGTGTATATCAGGAGATTAAATTAAATTAGAGAAGCTTGCTAAAAGTTTGATTAAAAATTCCCTAATAAATATTGACTCCGTTAGTCGGTTTACAGCCAGGTACATTAACTTTTAGCGGCTTCATACCATTTCAGATCTTTTAATGATCATCTATCCATTCCTCACGATGTCAGCAGATGTAATTCTGTGACTACCAAATAGAAACTCATTCGCGAATAAAACAGAGTGTAGAAAAATTTGCATTTTAATTGCAACTTCTTTTGTTTTGATTGCGTTCTTTTGTCTTGTTTAATCATGATTGATTGCGGAAACACAAACAAAAGGTAATTTTCTTTCTTTAGCCTTCTACTTCTTTTCTTCTTTTCGTTCTTCCATGCCTTTTCATCTTTTATATGGTTCTCTTACTTATTCTTTTATTATAAACTTAATGGGGTTGGGTTAAATTGAAGATGAGATATTAGCTTCTGAAATGCAGGATTACTCGAGCAAAGGTCCACCATCCCAACAGATATACATAATTACAGAAGATGATTACGTAAATAAATAATTTGAAAGGCGTGCAATGACGATTACTGAACGTTGACGTTAATACCATAGAAACTAAAATATCTTCGTTATCTTGTGAAAATATTGTCTCTCTATTAATCTGATAAATAAATAAATAAATAAATAAATAAATAGAGGAAGAAAGAAAGAAAGAAAGAAAGGAAGAAAAAGACAGAAGTAAATAGTATTGTACAATAACTCTAGTATGTTATCTGAAACGTAATATTATAATATTATAACTTCTACCATCAATTCATATATCTATTGAAATCCCTTAATAGAACAAAACGCGAGATATTTAGCAAGAATACATAAATCTATTTTTTGAAAATTCAAAAGTTTTTTTTTAAAATGGTCCTGATGCCATTGAATTCAGTGTTTACTGTTCTATCAGGAAAATAGTTTAAAAAAACAAAAAAAAAATATTTGATTCGACAAGGATTTTAATCTCAGGTTTGTGAATCTCGCTTCTTGGCAACTCTTGTATTATTCTAATGCCTGTATATAGGCTCACTGCCAATTTTGAATATGGTCAGTGATTATGACACCTAGCAACATGTTCACAATTAATTCAAAATTAACGAAAACTACTAATCTTTCGAAAAGCGTTTACGTAAAGTGATTAATATGATATTAACAAGTCGCTGGTTCCGATGTCGGTGAGAGACGCGAACGATCATTCGTGCAATACAACATACTGACGTGACTACAAGCCACACGCATATTGACGGCATGAAGTTTAAAACACAACATGAAGTTTAAAGAGCTTTAGGATTAGGAGATTACTGTATATTCCGTAATCGCTGTTGATGACATTCCTCGCGGAAGTTGCTCCTGAACAGCGTATCCCGACAGCTGGTTTTAATATTAACTCGTGGATTTCGCCCAAAAATACTTCCTACGTTGAACCTACCCTTGAAACAGAAGTTGAATGGTTGTGAAATGCGAAGCAGAAGGGAAAAACAGGACACCCGGTGCGAAAGACGATATACTTATTTATGAAATTCTACCATGGACCAAAATCGTATTAGGGACTTCAGCAAATGCAATACACTATCAGGGAATCCTATAAGTTACTAACAATTATTTATCTGCAAATCTATCTCTGATAGTGGCAGATTGACCGGACAACGGTTTCTTAAAATATTTCATTCGCGGACACACAATCATGCATGCCAGCAAGTTTGATAAAGACATGTCTTCTAGTCAATTTTTTGGCTACAACCAATAATGAGAGCGTGAATAGTCCGGATTATTCGATATTTTTTAGACAAGGAGGTAGTGAGACAGGGTGGGAACGTTGAAGTGAAGGAGAGAAGAAAAGAGTCTGGAAGACATTAGAGTGGGATAATTTAAAGTGGAATGCCGGGAGGATGAGAAGAAGAGTAGATGTGTGAGAGATGGATAGAGAGGACAGTGAACTTCCATAGAGGCACATTCGCCAAAGGGTAAGTTGAAAAATACTGATAGACCGAAGGAAGAAGAAACACCCCGGAGACTTTGGTCGGTTTTACTTCCGCAGACCTTGGAAGTCCTGCCAGTTTCAACCGCCTTCGGAGCGCCGTGTGCAGCCGTGTGGTTCATGGGAACGACCAGGGAGGAAGCAACTACCTTTCCGCCCCTAACCCTGCTCCTACCGCTGACCATCTATATTTCCCATGTCCCTGCATCTAGACCTGCCACCTGCCTGAGACCAATGCACTTGCCACTGGCCTCTTTGTCTGCCTAGGTTCTCTGCCTTCGGCCTCTGTCTCTGCTCTGGCATCTGTCACTGGTATTTACCTCAGGCGCCGACCTCTGACTGTCTCTGTCTCTGGCACTGCCTCTGACCTCTGCATCTGGCCCCGCCTCTGGCTTGTACTTTTAGACCTGCATCTGGCTCATGCCTCAGGCTTCCGTTTCAGGACCTGCATGTGGTCTCTGTCTCTCCCTCTCCCTCTGGCCTATGCCTCTGACCCCTTCCTCTGTCCCTGCCCTTGTCTCTGTACTCGTCCCCCACCCTATATCTCTCCCCGTCTCCGTCCCTTCCCCTGCCCTGTTTGTATCACTGACCCTGCTTCTGTTCCCCTCTACTCCTGCCCCAGCCCATTCCACGTCTGGCCGCACACCCTCTGTTACAGTCAGTCACCGTCCCCGTCCACACTATCGTCACCCTCCCTATCACTGACACTGCCTTTACCCTTCCCCCAGCCACCACTATTGCCTCGGCCTCTGCCCTTGCCACGGCTCCTGCTTCTCCTGCGCCCGCTTGGACAGCAATTGCCGGCGTCGTGCAAACAGTCGGCCCGGGGCACGAGAGGGGCGGGCGGCCAGGAAGTCAATAGCTATGGCAAACTACTTCGAGCAGGAAAACATCCCTTCGGCGGCGGCCGCCCGACACAGGAACTCGCAGATTGCTGGAGCTGCGAAATTCGTTTTTTTTCTCTTTCGGCTCTTTCTATGTTATTAAACTCATTTATGAAGGGTCATTGCCCGAATTTCAGGGTGATTTCCAAAGTGCTTCTGTAGCCGTTTTATCGACTAGCTAAAAGAGGGGAGGAGAATGCGGAGGGTAACAAGAGGAGACCAGTAGAATTCATAGCTTTGCTCAAATCGTATGTACTTTTTTATATAATCGCCTTCTAGGACGATTTCCTTTACACTTGATATTCCGTGATCGATCTGATGGAGCTCGGGGACCTGCGAGTATGAACATATTTCGTTTTTCCGGAGAATATAATAAGAAGCCTTATTATTTCCAAAATGTCTTGATCTGGCTCCAAATGTCTTTATTATTTGTATTCCTCGGATAAATCTTCCATAGATCTAAGGACGCTTAAAAATGCAAGTCTAATTTTCGCTGAACTCTGGATTTTCGAAAATTACAAAAGTTCAATTATTTGGTGTCTTCCTACCTCTCCTCTATTGAAGGTAGATTTTTCCGAACGAAAAATGTTCTTCATATATATTTCTTTAAAGAAGGTCATGTACAATTTTTGGAAAAATTTAAGCAATTTTCGCGAAATTCTGCGTGAAATGAAGGCAATTTTTAAACAATTATTTTCTCAGAAACGAATGCAATTTTTTCTTAATTTCTATTCTCGTATGTACTAATGAACGTTAAAAATGGCGCTAGACCCATTTCCGGCGCACCCATCTATTTTCTAAAATTGCCAAAAGGTAGCATACAACATTGAAAATAAAAATACAATATTGAAAATAGATTTTGGTCTTAAATAAAATCTGTTCTAGAAAATCAGATCTTTAAGAAAGTTCACAGACATTTTTTAAATGAGTAGTTTTCAAGCAATTTGTGCTTGAAGTTAAGGCAAATGCAAATTACGTTTACGAAAATGATACAAATGCCCTTTTCGGGAATATCTTTTTTTCGAAAATTGCGAACATTAATATTGCACAACTATAATATTCATAGATTCTTGTTAGAGAAATCATAAAAAAATCAATTAAATTAGATTTTTCAATACGTTAACGTAATTTTTTGAAAAACAATAGTTTTCGCCTAATTTTTGCTTCTACCGTATATCTAAATTCAAGCCTTCTTCTACATCCGTTTCGTTCATTTAATTCACCACCAGCTATATCCCCAACCAGCTATATCCTAGTAGCGGGGAACCGTCCATTCAGGACAATCTAAGAGCCCCCGCCATGTGTGATAGCATGAAGTGCATTTTGGTGTAAGTGTGTGTAAGGGGAGAGCATAGGAGGAAGGAAAGATCGCTTGCGTTCCGTGACCCGTTTGTTTGGGTACTGCTCCGGGATTCGCCTGATAATCGGAGAAACTGTCTTTAATTTCACTTAATTTTATTTCGCTAGTGGGAATTATGATGCTGTATTACATGCTGATGACGTAATTACATGAAGAAATAAAGGATGTCATCTCCGTCAACTTAAAATGTCAGAGATTAGAGAGCCGGGTTTCGACGGCTTTGCCGTCATCATCAGTCTCGCTGTGTATGTTAAAAGTGGGAAGACTGTGATTCACCAAATAAATATATTAAGTTGATGGAAATAACTTCCTTTATTTCTTCATAAAGTCGCTAGTGTCGAATATTCGTCACCGTCTGGACCCGAAATCTAAGACCTTCCGATCAAATTTGTTGCTGTGTCAGCTCCAAACCCAGTTCTAAGCTATATTCATCTTGGACATCACTTGTGAGGAAGAGTGGTACCACGGGCGGTGGACAGTGGGCGATCGAGAAAGAAAATTCGAACGAAAGAAAAGAGTAGCTATTATAGACTGTTGCAATGAATAGCAGTGTAAGTATAAGAAGTTTGATATACTACATCTAACAAATGAGTAACACACGGACATAAACACAACTACAGGTGGTACAAAATGGCACAGACTTTCTCGTATTAAATTTTACTAATTTCCTTGGTATGGTCTGACTCCTGGTGGTCCTTCGTTTGTGGTTAATGTTTTGCTCCATTCTCTGACCAGTTGCCGTCAATCGTCGCCGAAAGTACATTTTTTGACATTTTCTCAACTTCTTGTATTCATAATAGTACAACCGAAATATACCTTCAAGAATATGAAAGATGAGTAAAATCTCGTTCTAAATGAAATTTTCATTGAACGTTTTGAAGCCTTTTTGAGGAAATGGCGATTAAGCATCACTATAAATGTAAAATTTGAAGCTCTTTTTAATAGGAATCTATTGAGTTTTTGCAAACCTCATTTTAAAATCATTTGAAGCACATCTACTCAAAAATGCAATAATGTATACGAACCGATTGAAATGTGCATATTAACAGCGTGAGAGATATTTAAAAAAATTATATTTGTATAATTTTTGAAAAAACAAAAAAATACACCAAAATGAACATTAAGTCTTACTAAACATTGCCCTTAGCACTATCGATTAGAAAAAATTGAATAAAAAATTTGGAACAATTTTTTTAAAACATGGCTTTTGAGCGTTTCTGAAAATGTGAAATTTTGAGCACACATGTACTCTACATGACATTAATGAAAGATCTATTTATGGACAACAAATTACATTTGAAGAAAAAATCTCTCTTTAAAAATTTGTAGTTATAGGAAGACGCCGAAAAAATTCAAACTTTTGCAATTTTCCATAATTATTCAGAGTCAACCGTGAAAATCGGAATATGCCACATTTATAAGCGTATTTTACTCTATTCTTACAAGAGATTTAAAGAAATATTTGGAGCTGTTTTTGAGAAAATTTTGAAAATGTCGGGGGGCCTCATGTAAAGTACCCCCAAAAATTAATGAATGTATTTCAAAATCACAGAGCTTCGACTCACGCCAGATCAACAGGGGAAGTTAGGAAAAAATCGAAAGCATAAGGACGGAGAAACGGAAGGACGGAGAAACGGAAGGACGGAGAAACGGAAGGACGGAGAAACGGAAGGACGGGCGATTAAGCGACGGGCGGACGGGCGATGCGGCGGACGGGCGGATGGTGCGACGGGCGGACGGGCGGACGGGCGGACGGGCGGACGGGCGGACGGGCGGACGGGCGGACGGGCGGACGGGCGGACGGGCGGACGGGCGGACGGGCGGACGGGCCGACGGGCGGACGGGCGGACGGGCGGACGGGCGGACGGGCGGACGGGCGGACGGGCGACGGGCGGACGGGCGGACGGGCGGACGGGCGGACGGGCGGACGGGCGGACGGGCCGACGGGCGGACGGGCGGACGGGCGGACGGGCGGACGGGCGGACGGGCGGACGGGCCGACGGGCGGACGGGCGGACGGGCGGACGGGCGGACGGGCGGACGGGCGGACGGGCCGACGGGCGGACGGGCGGACGGGCGGACGGGCGGACGGGCGGACGGGGACGGACGGGCGGACGGGCGGACGGGCGGACGGGCGGACGGGCGGACGGGCGGACGGGCGGACGGGCGGACGGGCGGACGGGCGGACGGGCGGACGACGGGCGGACGGGCGGACGGGCGGACGGGCGGACGGGCGGACGGGCGGACGGGCGGACGGGCGGACGGGCGGACGGGCGGACGGGCGGACGGGCGGACGGGCGGACGGGCGGACGGGCGGACGGGCGGACGGCGGACGGGCGGACGGGCGGACGGGCGGACGGGCGGACGGGCGGACGGGCGGACGGGCGGACGGGCGGACGGGCGGACGGGCGGACGGGCGTTTTGAAAAAAAGCACTTTTTCGGTTACAAGGGACCCCAAAACGTGTATTTCTTATATATTTTATAACTTTCTCTATACTACGTATATTACTCCGTATATACTCGGTATATCACTCCGTACGTATACGAGAAAGATAAAATAAGGGTGATATATTTATTACTTATTAGTTTCTTTTCGTTTTTCTTTGATTATCATGATGACTAATTAGTTTCTCATGTCAAAACAAACATATTGTGTTGTCTGATGTACACTTCTTCTCTGAAACAGTGAAGAATGTTATGTTCCGATGACTCAATACCCAGGACTATGCCCTAGTTGACCGTCTGCACTCCACTCATACTTGTGGTAGATGCTGATGCCTCACTACAATTTTGGTCCAGTGTGAGTGATACTGACACATGTTCATGGTCAGCAATTTCGAATAACATATGAGTACGAGATGTTGGCCGTCCTTTGTGCTTTAGTTTTTATATGTATTATTATGTAGACTTAAGTTTAGACAATAGAGTGGTATATATAACCCCCGAAGACACGTGTGTCATTCTGATAAGGATTTTCCCTTATTTCTTACACATATGGTATATAATTTGTTTCGGTAACTTTTGTGTTTTCAAGGCAGAATAAATCTGGTGTTTCGTCTTGAGGGGGGCGGTCATCCGGCGGATCCAGAATATGGTCGTGGTGGCTCTTAAGTAGTACGGACTACTAAAAAAATTACTCCCATTTTATCAATGCATATTTTGTTTAACATCGTAATATCAAGGAATGGATGCTGTAGCCGTATAAAGTGAAACTCTAACGACGGACAAGACATTAGGAAATTCTGGGGGAGGACCGTTATTTTTGTATATTTTAAATGGTTTGAATTCAAAAAGAAAGACAGATTAGTGGAAATACTTTTCTTTAATTGTTGAAACATTGTTAGAGTATCGCCATGTCAAACGACACAAACAATTTATTAAAACTTGTGAATATTATTATAGACGTTACTAATAGGTCCAAAAGTAATAAATGTTTTACGTCATATTTAGAGTTTGGAGCAGGATTTTAATTTTTTAAATTCTGTGTAATTCATTCTCTAGTGGGGCATATGCTATTTCTGGAAATAGAATGTCACGCACATTAAATTACATCTACTGAAAATTGAATTCCTAGTAATTTAGTTTCTGTTACTGATTTTCATGCCCCCACATAGATTATATTCTGTCGGCCGTAACCTTTTAAGCGCTTTTGTTGACATTTGGAAGCGTATCCAATTATATTAAATTCCGAAATAATCAGTGCAAATAAAGATGCTCAAATGTGTTTTTAACAAAAAGCTTTTCTAAATAAAACTGAGTGGCTATACTGAATGTCTGTTTTCTTGCTTGCACAATTCGAGATGAAATGTCTCGTATGCGAAGAGAGATGACTGGAGAATGGAAAGTAACAACGTGATAGTCGTAGAACGAAAGACAGAAGTGATATTGATGGAGACTGACGAAGTGACTATAAATAAAATTTGCTAAGAAGAAAAGAAGCTTAGATAGATATTGTGAAAATTCATAATTACTGTTGAGGCTATTGATTTGAATCTTAAAAAATTTGAATTGCATCATATTTAATTTTAAATAATTCTTGAATTCAATATTAATAAAACTGAAATTATTTTAGCGTGGAACGCTTATCCACGAGAGTAATGGCAATTTCAATTCGGAAGTTTCTCCCTTCACTCTGCTTCTCTATCGCAGTGGCCGCGTAGACTCAATCACATCTAGCATGGTGGTAGTCATGATTGCCGACGACACATCGATGCTTCTCTAGTCAGAAAGTATGTAAACTTGGTGTGTGGATGAAACTTGCACATTACAATTATTTAAACATTATTTTATCATGCATAGCTTGTCAGCTTTTTAATAAACATAATATTTCTGTGATATGCTAGTAATGAAGGATATTTTTCTTAAGTATATTTTTTACTTCTGATTTATTTATATTTAATTCAATAAAATTAATTTTCAATTTTTACTTTCTCGTATACAAACTTATTATACGGGAGTAATACACGTAGTATAAAGTTATGTAATTTGCGGAAAATCGATTTCGAGATTTCAACGAAAATACACGTTTTGGGGTCCCCTGATACCGACAAAGTGTTATTTTTTCAAAACGTCCGTCGTCCGTCTGTGAACACTAGCGCCTAAACCACTCGTACGGTCTTTTCCATATTCAAGAAACCCCTGTCCATCTGTCTGTAGTTGAAGCTTGGAAATTTTGAAAAACAGTCTTTAAAATTTGGGGGTACTTTTCATGAAGCCCCCCCCAGACATTTTCAAAATTTTCTCAAAAACAGCTTCAAAATTTTTTCTTTAAATTTTGTGGAACAATAGAGTAAATTACACTTAAGGTGGCCTAGGTCCGATTTTCACGGTTAATTGTGAATTTTCGAAAATTGCAAAAGTTTGAATTCTTTTAGCGACAATGAAATTAAAGACAGTGAATTTTTCTTCAAATGAAATTTGTTGCCCACAAATGAGTATAACAGCCCAATGCTCTAACCGTTACACCATCGCCGCCGCAAAAGAATCTAGAATTCATAAATAGAAATGATGAATTACACTTGTTCCCTAGGGCACTGCTGGTTGTTAAAGCAACGTCCGGAAGATTCTTTCTACACAGCACATTTTAATTGATAAGTACACATTATCGGTAGTGTTAGTGTTTCCCGTAAGCCATCCTTTTCAGAAGTTCCATGAAAACTGCCTTTGAAAAGTGCCTTAGAGGACGTGAACCGAGAGGAGCGGTAGCCGACACGGGCGCATAATTTCCAATCATCACGCAGAACTGGGTAGCTCCGCGGGCTTGTCTCCATTTAGCGAGCCCTCGCGCCCTTCTGTCGGTCTCTTGTCCGACCACATAACACGCTCGTCACCGCGTCTGCCTCAATGAGGACGCACGCAGCCGCCATCGAGTAATAACATCCATCTTCGTTATGCCTGGAAAGCCGCGCGTCGGCACGCCGACCCTGGCGGATATGTGTGTGTGTGTGTGTGTGTGTGTGTGTGTGTGTGCACGGGTATGCCTGCGTGGAAGGGTGTGCAGAGCGGCGGGTGTGGCGGCACCGGGGACATACCGCGAACTCTGCCCCCGGGATTCGTGTATGGCCTCAAACACATTTCCGCAGATCCCTCGCGCCCCGTGGCGAGAGGTTGCCAAGTGCACCAACGGACCCGCTGCTCGGTACACAATTTAGTCGTTTGTTCGCCGTTAGCCTCCGTGTACTGACTACGTGCAAATGGCGGTTTTTTCTGGGCTTGATATGCTCTCAGAGCATTTATAATGAGTTAATTAAATATTTTAGTGAGAGGAGTTGCTGGTTCTGTGTTTCCTACCATCCCTGGCAGTCTGTTTACTAGACAACATGGAGTCGTTAATTACTGCTATATGCATTTTAAATAGTTGTTTGTTCATTAAATTGCACAATACTGGTAAATGTAATGAGGAAATATTTGGCTACTCTTAATCATTGTATCACAACCCCTCGAACTACATCTCTTTTTGAGATCATGATCACAGATAGAAAAGTTATTGTTTTTTAAAAATGAACGTGTTAATGAATTACACTGCTTATAACGGGTTGTTTGATCTTATTTTTAACAGTTTAGAATAACCAACAATTGATTTAATTTCATTTCCATGATGTTCTGATGCATGCTTGTGTTTTTTTTTAGAACTACAACTCGATCCCGGTGTGTAAAGATATTGGTGATATCAAAATCTGTTAAAAAGTTTATTTTAATTGGAATAATTGATTAAAATATGGTCCAACTACAATCAGAAAGTGAAGTATCAATACATCTTAACATAGTGATTAATTCTGACCTAAACTACTACTAATTGTACCTGATGGTCGCTTCTAGGAAGTCAGTCCCACCTGACTCACGTTCACGGTTAGATCCGAATGCCGACGCCAGCAGAAGGTTGAACTATGATTGGACGCGTCCCTACAGCATCGTCTCATTTTTTAACAAGACGAATGGCAGGGCTATACATTTCCGTAGACTGGGAAGTGTAGGTCTGCTGGTGAGCGCCAGAGAGCGAAAGGACAATTATCCTTCCCAATATTTTTAGGAAAGGTGTCAAATTACGGCAACTCCTATTGGATAGTGCGTTCATGGGCTCAGCCGTGTATGAATGCATTCTCATAAAGTTTTACGTTAGTGAGACATAAGATTTCCTCAACGAATTAATGTTACTATTTGCGTAAGAAGGTACCACCAGCCAGCCGGAAATTTGTTGTATTCGTACGATATGTCTCTATGGAGCAGTTACTCCACCTGAACACGTTAGAGTACACTGTGCGACGAGTGACGACGAGTCTGACGTGACTAATCCGGTTGAGTTGGGTTAGAGGCAGCATCATCGTTGTCTCTGATGAAATTCGTACCGGGAGATCCAAGAGTTGGCGGGTTTTCGACTCTAGCAAGGACGAATTCAGCTGCTGTTTGGAGGAGGAATCTAGTGGTCGCCTGAGGTGATCGGTAGATTTCCGTTGTTTCTCTGATCAATATCAGATGGATGTCGGAGAAATAGTCTAACAAACAGGCCACGTACCGTGCTGTTATCTCCAAAACAACAAAGAAGTTCGTAAAGAGGTAGTTTATTACAACCCACTTTTACATGAGAATGTACGGAGGAAACGCCCGCTCCGCCCGTATAACCCGTAGATGTACCGTAGAGAATGTCGAGTCACCGATTGCCAGTCGATGTAAAGAAAAACGTGCCGAATTGCCAAATGTCAAGAGAGAAGTCCGTTATCATGCTGATCACCGCTCACTACCCGCTCCGCCCGCTCCGCCCGCTCCGCCCGCTCCGCCCGCTCCGCCCGCTCCGCCCGCTCCGCCCGCTCCGCCCGCTCCGCCCGCTCCGCCCGCTCCGCCCGCTCCGCCCGCTCCGCCCGCTCCGCCCGCTCCGCCCGCTCCGCCCGCTCCGCCCGCTCCGCCCGCCCGCTCCGCCCGCTCCGCCCGCTCCGCCCGCTCCGCCCGCTCCGCCCGCTCCGCCCGCTCCGCCCGCTCCGCCCGCTCCGCCCGCTCCGCCCGCTCCGCCCGCTCCGCCCGCTCCGCCCGCTCCGCCCGCTCCGCCCGCTCCGCCCGCTCCGCCCGCTCCGCCCGCTCCGCCCGCTCCGCCCGCTCCGCGCGCTCCGCCCGCTCCGCCCGCTCCGCCCGCTCCGCCCGCTCCGCCCGCTCCGCCCGCTCCGCCCGCTCCGCCCGCTCCGCCCGCTCCGCCCGCTCCGCCCGCTCCGCCCGCTCCGCCCGCTCCGCCCGCTCCGCCCGCTCCGCCCGCTCCGCCCGCTCCGCCCGCTCCGCCCGCTCCGCCCGCTCCGCGCGCTCCGCCCGCTCCGCCCGCTCCGCCCGCTCCGCCCGCTCCGCCCGCTCCGCCCGCTCCGCCCGCTCCGCCCGCTCCGCCCGCTCCGCCCGCTCCGCCCGCTCCGCCCGCTCCGCCCGCTCCGCCCGCTCCGCCCGCTCCGCCCGCTCCGCCCGCTCCGCCCGCTCCGCCCGCTCCGCCCGCTCCGCCCGCTCCGCCCGCTCCGCCCGCTCCGCCCGCTCCGCCCGCTCCGCCCGCTCCGCCCGCTCCGCCCGCTCCGCCCGCTCCGCCCGCTCCGCCCGCTCCGCCCGCTCCGCCCGCTCCGCCCGCTCTTTCATTGGCGCGCTGGCGGTCATTGCACCCGCGCAATTTTTTTCTGATTCTTTTCTTTTGTCCCATAACACCCCCCGCAAGCACAACCACAATTATAGTAAACATTCACTGGGCAACCTCATATCGGGCATTATCTGGGACCTTAGCTTACCCCGGCTGTGGTGGAGCCCCGCTGGGCAGGGGCGACGTGTAAATCCTGGCCGGTCTTTCGTGCCAACGGGAGGAACATGTCCACCACACGGGATGTAACATTCGCTACAAAAACGGGGCTGAATTCCATAGCAGTTGGCAACATCAATCAATCGTTCGTGCATAAGCAATTTAGTCGCTTCAGATCGACAGCGTACGGCGACTTAGAGCTAATTAATGGGAATCTGACTAAGCAATGTGTTAGAGGAAGTAATTTACTGCACTTAGACGGATTATCAATATTTTTCCACAACGATCCCCAATTTTTTCTTTATTTTTTTCAAGTATAGATAAATAGGATAACTTTAAAGATCTATTTTTTGACCATTTATTACCATTGTCGTAATTAATTGTAATCCTTACAGGCAGTAATTACGTATATATGCTTAGAGGCAGTATGTGTCATTATGTAATCTCACTACTTTAATATTGTGGGTTATTTTTTTAAACGTTGTGCAAGCGGTCTTGCATACTGATGCAGATCGATTGCAAACAGATCGGTGGTTAAAAATTTGTTAATCCATTTTCACATGATATTAATACATTACCGTTAATACATTAAATTTTTGCAATACAAATTTAAAATAATGCAATGAACCAGTCCTAATTAATATATTTAAATTACAATAATAATAGTAATAATAATAATAATAATATATTTTATTTTAAATATCTCATTGGGTGAAACCTTTTACACTTCAGAATCTCTGCAAATATGTAATTTTTAAAAATTATGAACATGAAAAATTTGGTCCTATATGGAATGAAAAACGCGGTGTTACAGATTTTTGTTTAATTTTTGTTACAATTAACATTTGTTTTACTAATTTTCCTTGTAGGGCTGTCAGTTGTCATATTATGCGTCGCCCGTCGAAAGAATTTTTCGTTTTCAGATTTCAAAGTAACTTTTTTTCGTAGTATTTACTTTCTGGTTTAAAGGTTTTCACTTGGGAATATTATAAAACTAATATAATAAACTGTTTGCAGCTTTAGGCGGCTTCAGAGAAACGACGAAAAATCACTTCTCGAATACCCCTCCCCAAAGGGAAAGACAGTTGAACGAAAATAGCGTAAAACATTCGTTCTCGCCGGACAAAGCATTTATATGCTGCATCAAATTCCGGGAATGTAAATTGGTCTCGGGAGGCCCTCAGCTGTTTTAGTAGCGCATGTTGAAATGAAGGCCACATTGTGCCACTTACAAAACCGACAATGCGTGAATATTAATAGGCACGCCTGCCACGGCAGAAGTCGCTTCCTCATCCCCTGCTCACCCCCACGCGTTTCCTCTCGTTCTTGCCTCACCACCCTTCGCAGGCGAGAGCAGAGTTGGCTGGTTCTCGCCCCCAGGCAACGGACTCTTAACCGGCCCGTTTCCGCACGTGTTTATTTAGCCACGGTGGCTGAGCTTACGAGGTATAAAAGCTACGTTTACTCCCCTTTCAATTTTTTTATTAAAACCATAGAACTTTAGGAAGATATACTCCGGGCATTGCTAAGAATCACTTGGTGATTGTTATGCTCCGAATAATACACGAATTCCAGGGTTGAGTCTTGAGACAAATTTCTTTGGTTACAGGAGCACAACTAAAAATTTATTTCATAATCGTTGTGCAAATAAAGCGATCATTTTCGGAAGTTTTACAATATTTCTGGTAGACCTCGGAATTAAACATATTGTGTAGTGAAAGCTTTGTTTTGTCGCCACAACAATATGCCATCTTCTGCTTCCTTTGTCATACTATGGTGCGTTTGAGCTTGGCAATTCTATTGCCGAGTTGGTCCAGTGTCAATATTTTTCTCGTTTCTCTGTCGTCTCCAAACCCCACTCCACCCCACTCCACCCCACCCCACTCCACCCCACTCCACCCCAATCCACTCCAACCCAATCTACACACCACCTGCCATGTTCTGCTCTGCTCTGTTCTGATGTGTTCTGCCCTGTTCTGTTCTACCCGGTTCTATTCTTTCTGATCTGTTCTGTTCTGACCTGTTATATTCTGGACTGTTCTGTTCTACCCTGTTATGTTCTGCGCTGTTCTGTTCTACCCTGTTATGTTCTGCGCTGTTATGTCCTGTTCTGATCTGCCCTGTTCTGTTCTGTTCTGTCCAGTTCTGTCCTGTTCTGCTCTACCCTGTTCTGACGTGTCTTTTCGTGCCTTGCCCTGCAGTCCGCCCTTCCCTTCGGTCGTCGCCACCGCGCAGAAATGAGCACAATTTCCCGACCGTTCGCTGCCGGAGAGGCGCTCGATTCAGACGACTCAAAAGCCGAGATGCCGTCGGATACTTCCAAGTGGATTGCTTTGTCTTCGAGGTGTTTCAGAGCGTAACGAGGAAAATAATACCGAACAATTTCTTCTGCGCAGAATTTTGACGCGCAAAGGAGGGAAGATTTGGGGTCCTTAGATTTTGAGACCGGAAATCGCCAGAATTCTGGAAAATGCTTGCAGTCCACAGACAATTAGACAGCTTTCGGAATTGAGATTTTGGACTTAGAATGTAATATTTAATATACAAAATAACAGTAGCAAACGGTGCCATATACCAAGATATTTACAAATAATTGTTTCATTGGCATTTAATTACCTCCAAAATACCAAGGTCCAAGATACAAACACGCTTGATAATTTTCTTTGCCTTATTTTCAAAGTTTCCATTGGAGAACGTCGTTTGAGTATTGTGATAATTTTGATGGTTAATAAACTAACGAGAATAATTTTCATGTTCGTTTAATATTATTTTACGTCGTACTATTGATATGTTAAATTCTTGTCGCCTTTTTGGCTGTTATGTCCAAAAAATAAACCGGAAATAAACAGTCAACAATTCTTATTGTGCACATATACAATTCCAAAGTTCCAACTCATACCGATAACAATGCCTTTTACAATACATCGAGGAGATGGACCAAGGGTCGAGAACACTGTCGTCATCACCGGGACATATAACAGATCGTAGCCGAGTTCACCGATGTCCAAGACGAATATACCGTAGCGGGCACAGTCGGTGTAGACAGAATTACCATACACAGTTACTACAATCAGGTGCGCGCTCCCAAAACTAAGTCTGTCGCCTCCGGTGCCCGTGTCTCTTTATATTAAGGCTGCGACGTCACTCGCCTAGGGTTCGCGTTCGAATGGTTGCTTCCATTGCCCTGGCGAGCTCTAACACTACGCACTGCCCAGCTACGAGCGCGCCAAATTCAAATGCTTTACGCATCCATAGCCATCGATATATCAGTTACCAGATCTTTTCGCTCAGTAATTGATATTCATGCTGTGGCCATCTTACTGCGCAACCAGTAGTAAATTACAGTGATATCTGTCTTAGCCGGAATCGACACAAACATTCCGGTTTCAGGAGGTATCCGATTTATGAAAGGTTATCCATTTTATGACACTTCTGAAATTGACATTTCTGCCCTGAAAGTAGTGAATTACACAATTTTGTTATAATTATCAAAATACATTAACATATAACGTATTTTTGAAAGAAGTCGCCAATAAATGAATATTAAACATTCTTCATTGACAGCCTCTGAGTTGAAAAATACACATCTTAGATATATTCGGACTGCTTGCTAACTCTTCCAACGCACAATGCGTCACAACTCAGAACTTTGACTTTCTGATACCCTCGCATGGCCTTGAGCAACGCGTATCTGGTCGAGGTGTTACGATTTTCAACGCGGGGCAGGGAGACGCGTGAATAGAAGCCATGCCCGTGCTCAGAGTGTCGGGAGAGAGGGAAATCCCGTATGGCCTACGTCTTCAGAGACAAGTGATTCCAAGGTCGAATTCTACTCTGATAGCTGAAGTCCCTCTCCTTCAATGTCAAGCTTCCACTACTAAATCGCATGTCACAGGGATAGAGAATTTAAAACAAGCTTGCGGATGAATTCATTTCTTTAAGAACATTTCGCGTCTCTCTGCCACTTGCATTAAATTCACAGGAATTCTGTTTTATAAGATGTATTCGTAGGCTTCCGCGGCTGGTGTCATTGTATTCTTAGCTGTCCGGGCTGAGCCGCGTCTCACTCAAGAGAGCTGACGTTTCGGCCATCTTGTTGTGGCATTCTTCAGAGCTATACTGAAGCTTAAGAAGCCGAAACGTCAGCTCCATCGACCGATACGCGGCTCAGACCGGACAGCCAAGAATACCGTTTTATAAGGGTTTTCTTTTTCTGCAGGATATGAAAACCGTTCAGTTTCCGCATTGGACAGGTTCCATTATATGATATATAAAATGCCATTTGACTTCACAGGCCGGAGAAATTTTGGCTTGTGTAGGATCCGGTTTAGGCAGATATTTCTGTAGTAAATTGTTCAAAATATTGGGGCAACTTATGCTTGGAACAAGTTGTTACCTATAATACTACTACATCTTTAATGCAATCTTGGTTTAATGGCTTTATCTGAAGTGGTGAATTTGCTTTTTCAATACACCATTGAGAAAGTGTATCATTATTGTACTACGATTATTACAATTTTTAAGTGACTTACTCGAAGTACTAATAAACTCTATTGTTTAAAAAAAGTCAACCGGTACATATTGAATATGTTCCAAGAACTCGCATGCAACGAAAAAGTAAACAATGAAAAGTACCGTAATGACATGGTTAATAACTCTTAAAATTACATTACTTTCATGAGTTCATTGATGTGGAATACCGAATAATAAATACACGATACGCCAGTGCACATCTGTGAATGATGCATATCACGGGCAGCATCAAAGGCACCTATCGATTTCATCTATATCACTATCTGCAAAGCGAATCCTGTAGAGGTACCCAATTTATAACGCCCACTACAATCCTCAATTGATAAATAGCGTCTTTGACTAATGCTCAACCAGGAACTAAGCACTTTCACAAAGTATTTGCGAGATTAATTGCGAAATAAAAGTGAGGAGCATTCTGGATTTCGGTACCTTGCATTCGCTACACCTGAAACCGTCATTTACGTTTCAGCCAATTCACTATATCTATTTTTTTTATTCGTATTATCATTTCATCTGTCATTATCAGTGAATCATTCATTAATTTTTTTGAATTGTAAAACACTGAATGTAACGTTGGGGAAAGACGAAAAAATCTTATTATTAAAGAATATGTACACATATTTGTTATCAGGATGATATAAAGGTGATAAAATATTTTACAATTGGTTTTCGATCCAGGGAGTTTAAATTTATAATCATAAACAAATGTTTCTTCTACTATATTATTAGACATTCTCAGTGTTTCATGAGTGAACTCTTCAAAACATACTTTATAAATAAATGTGTCGTTTTTATTGTTTGTAGTAAGTCGTTTTTGTTGCATGAAATGGGCTTAGCAACACTAAATACATACACGTGAATGACCTTTAACGGACCTCACTGTCGCGTGAGCTGTTACGACGTATGAGAAAACAGTACTCGAAAGTTTTTGTTTGTTTGCATCTTTCTTTTTCTTTTTTAATTTTTTCTTATTTATATCTTTATTATTTATTTATTGGTTTATTGTTCATGCTTGGTAGACAGTGTTGCCTGTTGCACCTATTTACATCTTTTCTCGCTGGGTGTAATTATACAGAGCTCTGTCATGAGACACACATTGTATATTTAATGCTTGTTTTAACTCCTAATTGTTGTTATGAGTAAAGTTTTAAGATATTCAACTTGAATCTATAAATATGTAAGACAACGGATCCAAATATAGCCCGTCTAAGGAGAGTTTTAAATAAATTTACTTAATGCATCACACTATTCTAAAATTAGGATCAATTATTCATCAAATGATCAGAGAATAAGGAAAATGAGTGCTTTTTCATATTTAATAAAGTGGTTTCAAATTTCGTTCACCACAATTACCACATAAGATGTTACATATATCTCGCTCTATACAATGGGTTAAAAAGTGTCAAACACGTTTGAAAATTGGCTTTTTTATTTCTTGCCATGTTAAAAAGACGAAGAGGAGGAAAAATTATAGAACATGGTTTTACTTTTTAAACTCAGAAATACCTCGAGTCTTTTAAACTATTAGGCACATCATCGAGATAGTTATATGACACGCCTAACTTACTATGCCTCCAAGGATAGTAGTAGTTTGATAAGTCTGGGACGCTAGACATTTTTTGAAAATTATCCATGCAATACCCATATACACGTGTCCAGGAAGGAAATAACGAAACTTCGAAAATAAGCTCTTAAGATACTTTGTCTAATAAACTGCTTCGAAATTTTGAATGGCTAAGTTGCAATAAGCATTCAAAAGTTGATTTGAAAAAATCCTTTCTATGTAAAAATTTGCATTTTAGAAACAGGTTAACACTTCAGAAACATGTAAATTCTTTATTATTTACAAAAAAATGAGTATGTTCAGTCACAAAGATTAACTAACGCAGAAATAAAAAAGCACCGAATTGACACAATTCAATTGCTTTTTTAATTCAGTGTTAATTACGAACAGCTGATCCCTATAATGACACACATTAATCCCTCTCCGGGATAGAAAACGACTGGGAATCGGAAGAGAAAGTGTAGCGTGGTTAATAACAATAACAATAATTAAAACAACAATAATAATAACAATAATAATAGTTATAATAATTTTAACAAAATTGTTAAAATTTATGTAACAAGCGAACACAAACTTATGTAACAACAAATTATGTAAACAATCAAATTGGGCTTCATATTTCCTTCCGATTTCACTATCAAATTTATTGGATTCTACTGTGAATGCAAAAGCCAGAAGTAGCGTTTCTTTCCTGAACTTGCATAAGAAGTGGGGTTTAAGGAGAGTTTTTTTTAACTACCCTTAACTTTTTTAACTACCTTTAAGAGGTTAACCCTCTTGACGAATTCAATTTCTCTCGAATGTACATTTTCAGTAGATCATGAATATGTGCATTAAATATCACGTGTATATCCTTCTGGTTACGGTGCATATATATATATATATATATATATATATATATATATATATATATATATATATATATATATATATATTATAGGTTCAGGCCGGGAATTTGCTCCTTTTCATAACGCGAACTTCCAGCCCTATATTCTTTTTTCGAAGGTCCCAGTTCCTGCAAACGAGGCGTAGGAAGCCGTCACTGCTGCCTGTGAGGAGCGGCCCTTTCGTAC
Source organism: Teleogryllus occipitalis (assembly GCA_011170035.1). Lineage (NCBI taxonomy): Eukaryota > Metazoa > Arthropoda > Insecta > Orthoptera > Gryllidae > Teleogryllus > Teleogryllus occipitalis. The sequence goes on from BLKR01005799.1 coordinate 22,449, forward strand.
GAGGCCGTGCTTTGTCTTTGTCTCCGCCGCTTAACTTGACGAGTGCGGTTAGCGGGGTTTCCGCCTCTCTTACATCTCCACCCCTCCTCCGCGTGGCATCTCCGACGGAGGGGCGGCTGAGCTTGTTTAATGCTAATATCCGTTTTCGCCGCAACGTCTACGATCGAGAGACCTAGAACTTGAAAACTAGTGGCCAGCTGCTCTTAGCGGTAGATTTCCATGGTTTGTCCGATCAACACCAGGCACATGCCGGAGCAGTATAGTAAAAAAGGCCCACTGACCGCACACGATCTTTCCTTCTTTCTTGTCCTATCCTCTCACTTTACGTACACGTGGAGAGACCAGACGGGAACCTAGAGCTTGTCTCGGCTGGGGCGCTACGCCGCTGTATGGAAAAAAGCTCCTCAAGTCCAGGATTACGTCGGCGCCGGATCTCATCGAGTGGGGGAAGAACACTACTACCTCCCTTACCCTTACAATACGACACATTTCAAGATAAATCGGTTACACGAAATTGATAAATCAACCATGATTTTCCAATCAATACCAAACGGGCCACAAACAGCGCTGGATATCCTCTTTCTCGTCCTCTTTATTCTCATACACATGTACTCAACTGTCATATATTTTGGGGGTGAGAGACGTTCTAGCGAGCGAGGAACACCTCCACCTCGCGGTTATCACATGCACTAAACTCACGGGACTAATGACAAACGAAGTGGAAGACTAAATACTCTCACCGGGAGAGGTGGCTCAGAGCATCAACTAATGTAACTGTAGTGCCTTTCACCGGGAAATCCTAGGTTCTAGTCCGCAAGATTTTCGACACCAGCTTGTCAGCTAGGTCGAATTCAGTCGCTGTCTGGAGGAGAATTCTAGAGGCCGGCTGCTGTGATCGGTAGTTTTCCGTCGTTTCTCCGACCAACATTAGATGAATGCCGGACCGGACCCTAACAAACCGTCCACGGACCGCGCGATATTTCCTTCCCGTTCCTTGTCCACCCCTCACTCCTTACACACACATACACTAGCACGCACCATCCAACAGGAAAGATCACCGCCACTTCCGAAGGAAAACATGCTCTACTTTTACGGGACTATTGACATCGGTAGTTGACGCGTCCGAAATCACTAACGAGTAACGAACCTAAATACTCCCTCACGCGTGTTTAACGGAGTCTTTGCGCACCCGCATTGCGTCGCGTACCGAGCGAAGTGTCTCAGGGCGTAGAGCGCTGGCTTCGTATTCGAGAGGCCCGGATTCAAACCCCGTGCCGACCATCCTGATTTTCCCTCGGTCATCTAGGCGAATGCTGGGATGGATCAACTGAAAAGCCACGACCGCGAAACCAGCGAAGCCACCCGAATTCGTTCACTACGTGAGGTCACGCAGGTTAGGCGAATTTGAGACATCCCGGGCTTCCTGGTTGGGTGACCGACTTGGAAGCTGGGATCTAACGTCGTCGAGGCGTTTTGCCCTTTACGGGATATAATGGTATAATGGCTAAATACAAAATACAAAACATTGCGTCGCGCGGCATCTCCGGCGGAGGGAGCGTGTGCGGGCGGATGCAGAGTGAGTATGAGCATTGTGTGTGTGTATGTGTGTGAATGTGAGTGTGTGCGGGCGCTTCTGTCGTCGGCCGCCGCTCCGGGGACTTCGCTACGCCGCGCTTTTTGTGCGGGGGAGTAGCGGGGACGGGTTGCGGGTGACGCGCGCGTTCTGACGAAGTGCGGGAGCCCGACGCGGAAGTGGGCGGGGGTGAAGAACGCAGCGGCGGGGGCGGGAAGGCGAACGGAGGCGTAGAGCGAATAGGAGGCGTAGAAGCAGTAGCCGAGATGGCGATATCCTGCGCAGTAGGTGGGAAACGGTACGCATGCTTCGCGAAGGCGGTGGTGAAGTAGAGGGAGGGAAGAAACTTTGTGACGAGAATTAAGTGGGGCGGGGAGCGTGGGCAGAGGGGGATCCCAGTAATGGTCGTTAGTCCCGAAAGTGTAGTAAATGTGTTTTTTATCAATGGAAGTGGCGGTGATCTTTCCCCGTTGGATTGTGAAATCCGACGGCGACCTACACGTCGGCTTACGGGCAATCAACGTTTAGGTATCTACCACCAAGAGGCACTGTCTCAGCCGGGACAAGCTCCACGCTCCTGGTCTCCCAATATTTCTAGTATGTATGTTGTTTGACACAGTAGCCTCCGACGAAGCCTGGGCCAACCAGCGGCTACTCCCGGCCTTGGGTTAAGGGGTACGTGTGGTTAGCACATGGACATCCCTGCGCCATATTCTGATCTTCTGGACCTGATAAGTGAGCTTTCTGATCGTCACACAGCAACTTATACCGGGACATTGCAACGAAAATACACCCTATAATCTTGTCCGACCGGGACTTAATCCCGGGGTTGCGTCATGGACAGCGAACGCGCTGACCAATGACCTACCCGTGAGGGCAGTAGTGCATGTAATTTTAAGTGTGTATGTAAGTAAGAGGTGAAAATAGGGAAAAAGGAAGGAAGAAGTTCAAAAGATCGCCTACGGTCCGTGGCCCGTTTGTTATGGTACTGCTCGGCATTTCTTCTGGTGTTGATCAGGACCTCGTCGGGACCGCCGTCGGAACTCGAAATCGGAGCGGGAGGGGCGCGAGGAGTGGGTGGGAGGAACCGAACGCGTAGGCGGGGGGTGCGCAGGTCGCGGGTGCGAGTTAAGTGAATGGAGTGCAAGGCAAAGTTAGAAGATGCAGGGGTGAAGCGTGCGGGCAGTGCGGGATAACGGGCGCGCGGTGGATAAGAGAATAATTCGCAATGTATGCCGGGGAAGGACCGCAGAGAGTAGAGCATGGGGACGGTGGAGGAACAAATGATAAAGCGAGGAAGTGAAGCCGAAGTAGTGACCGGGAGCGGTAGCTCTGTACATCATCTGATGTCACTGCCTCTGACCGGGAGGTTCTAGGTTCGAGTCCTGGCGGTGGCAGAATTTTTGACATTAACTTGTGAGGTACGTCGAATTCAGTCGGTGTGGGCAGGAGAATTTTAGCGGCCGGCTGCTCTGATCGGTAGTTTTCCGTGGTTTCGCCGATCAACACCAGGCGAATGCCGGAGTAGTACCCTAAAAAACGGGTCTCGGACCGTGGCCGATCTTTCCTTCCTCTTCCTTGTCCTATCCTCTCCCCTTCCACACCCTTACACTAACATGTACTACACTACAACATATTCCGGGAGACTGGTCGGGAGCTTAGAGCTTGTCCCGTCTGCGGCGGTGCCCCGCTGGTGGGAGAGTCCTGGTTAGGAGGAAACCCCGGTAGCCGACGATAGGTCGGCGCCGGATCTCGCCATCCAGCAGGGGAAGATCACCGCCATCTCCCGAGAAAAAACATGCCCTACACTTACGGGACTAATGACTTAAGCTGTTGACGTGACCGGAATCACTATCCAACCAACCGAAATAGTGAGCAAAACACGGCTGGCAAGGGCATGAGGGCGGAGGCGAGGGGGAAGAAGGGAGCGATGCGGGGGCGTGATGCGCGGGGCGCGGCGGAGTGCAGGGGAGGGCGTCTGAGCGGCACCCTTCCCATTACGCCGCACAAAACATCCCTAATGGGGTTAGTGAAGGGGTGGGTGGCTGGTCTGCGGGAGAGCACGAACGGACGTCAGCCGTGCGCAAGGCGTTACTTGATATAGATCTAGATCTTGCTTCTTTCGTTGAAGACGTACTCCCTACCTGTCTAACCCATGCACGCATGTTGTATGTAGTACCAAAACCACAGTTGAAAAGTGGTTTTCTTCTTCTTCCTGGCAACGAATGTTATTTTAGAACACAATTATATGAATTATGTTTTTTAATGTATCTTTTATTTGTCTCAGGCTTTGTGACTTGTGCTTCGTACTTACAGGTTTTAAAAATATTTCATACCATTACAGTTTTTGTTACATATTACTTCTTACGTTTCCCCTTGATTAATTCTATTTTAGTTTTGTAATGTAATAATGTTATTCCAAATTTTATATTTTAAGATAGATACATTTGTAATTATTAAATATCTGCATTACAGTACACCTCATGATGCGGCCATTTGGATCGCAAAACGTCGTTGTTTATAAGCAAGACAAAAATAAACATATGTAACTTAAAATGAATTGTTTTGATTGTCGTTAATATGAGAAAGATACCTTTGTAGGAAAAATATTAAATTTAATTAAGATTTAGATATGCATTCGAAGTTTTGGACGGGCAGTGCTTCATAAATTTTGGAAGTGTATTCCAAACCTATGGATAAAATATCTAAGTTGTTCTTTCAGCGTGGTTAGGTGGAAGAACAGGATTTGTGGCCTGAAAGTAGCCAGAAAAACTTCTGTTGAACATATAATATCAAAGAGGTTCTGATTTACTAATGTTAAAAATTGGTGGAAATATTTTGTATTATAGATTTTATAATTAAATAAAATACACTTATTCCTTTATCTCCTGAGCAGTCATTTTTTATGAAGTTCCCATTGATCATGACACTTTTTAGAATTAATTTGAGTATTATTCGGAGTGAAGTTGTTCCAATCCATGACTTGTATTTAGTGCTTACTTCTATACATAACGTATATTAATTTTTCCAAATCATTAGAGGGATTATAGTATGTACACTCTCATCAGATTTTCTGATTAGGATTCTATCATGTTTCACCCATACATACTTGAATCATGTTGTTTCCCCCTTAATTCTGGCTTCTCTAAAGAGAGCCCTATATTCAGGAATTAAGGACACATTCAGGAGTCTTCTTGTTGTGGTTTTCTCCTCTGCAGTTAGTACCACCATGACTTGTGTTTGGAAATGAAGTAATTTCTTTCTTTTTCGTCGTTCACTTTGACCAGAAATATCGTGGATCGATTCGTGTTTATATGTTCTACATTCTTAACACATACATCTCTCCCTCCTATTAAGTTCTGAATCTGGGCAAATTGTTCATCCGGATTCACATACTTCAAATTGTCAACGCCGTGAATTTCCACGAATTTCCTTCTTTAATATTGTTCGAGATTGTTGACTCTTCTCTATAATGCTTCTAATTGTCTATCTTTATTGCCTAACACTTGCTTTAGGGTTCTCACTTCCTCTTTTAAATTTGTATTTTAAGTTTTCATTACACTGGATATTTCGTCGAATTTGTCCGACATAAATTATACAGATTGTAGCACGTTCTCTAACAAATGTTTAACCGCTGGCCGTTTCTTCCAGCTCTTTCCCAATGTCATTTAAACCATTAATAATATTATTGTTGACATCATATTGGCAGCCAGGCTGCTCTTTCTTTTTGTCTCTACCCGAGACGCACCGCCATATTGCTTTCATCTCTTTAGATTTGCCTTTTTATGTGGATTTCATCAACCTCCATTGCCTCTTGACATGTATTGCACTTCATTTCGGTAATATTCCAATTCCAGACTGGATTTTCACCAAGCGTGTTATTTGATATTTATTTAGGAATCTGAATTAAGAAAGTTTCGGACAATGCGGCAAGTATTTAACATGACAGAATTTTGCATTAAGTTGAAAAGCTTTGGAGGGATATCAAATGTTTGAAGGTTTTCTTTTACTACGTGTTTTTCTATAAGGCCGTTACTGGAGATAGTTATTGGAAGAATGAATACCTGGTCCTGTTTCCATTGATCTTTGATTTTATATCTCATATCGCTGTACTTCCTTATTTTTTCCTAGAATGCGTTTTGCATGTTCCTGTAGGGACTGCAACATCAATAAGAAAAATTGCTTTTGGTACCTTGAGAGTTATCACAATATTTGGCCTGTTATGTTCGTCAAATGTGTGTGATCGAAATAAATTTTGGCCTTTTCATTTTCCAACACAGGTTCGGGTTTGTATGTGTAGTAAAATGCATGATGATCACTAAATTTATGGTTGGTTACAATTTGTTGGTGTACAATGGAAGCGATCTGGTTTTGGCGCATTGTGTAATATGCCTGTGCGAGGGTTGCACATCCTGAAATGATGTGATCTATATTTTCAGTCCACACATTACATCTGCGGCATTTATCAGAGTGGATCTTCAGATCTTTCTAAACTTGTTTTCTCTAGTTTCGGGTGGGAATAACTTCATCTGGAATAGCTAGTACGAAACCATCAGTTTCAGAAAATAAATCTCCATCTGCTAGCCATATTGCAGACGCTGAGAAGTCTGTGCTTGTGTCGTGAAGGGCGTGAAAGATTTCACCATGAATTTGTTTTTCTGACCACTGGTATTGCTTTTGTTTTTCTGCTTGAAAGGTAGTTTCTTGAATAGCGTCCTGGTTATGGTGTAGAGGGGGTACGACGGTTATCTGTTAACACAATTGCTTTGTGCATCTACAACAATTTTGATTTATTTAGAAAGTATTCTCAGAGTGAAGTGATTTGTTTTGAGTGTAGTCCCAATTTCATCAATTATGCCTCTTCCTCCCAGGCTTCTCGGCAGCATAGACCTCTCTATACAAGATTTTGGGTGATTCTTTTTATATTTTGTCATTGTGGTACTGTGACGTACTAGGATGAAAAACACAGACGACTGTTCTGATTGATATATACAATATATTTACAGAATTTTTACAATTGATGTACAAAGATTATAATACGAAAATCATACCCCTTGGCAACCTTTCAGTTCTCTTAGCCGCGAAACCCCGCGACCGTCCCTAGGCCTTCGCCCAGAACCACTGCTTCGGAAGCAGCAAAAAGCAACGCGAGGTGCGAAGCTGTCGGACATAGAGTCCCGTAACTACACCAGTTACATGGCTTGTCGCCAAACCGATCTTCGACCCGAAGATCACGTGCAATGATAGCACTGGAGATACCTCTCGTCTTTCGACACCCAGCGTATCCCGCGAGGCTCCTGTCGGCGCGGCCTTAAATATCCGCCGGCTCGCCCCCACCCTACAAGCAGCGGGCGTCATACGGCTCGCTGGCCAGCCTTTCCAGAGCTGCAACCGACATCTCTTAAACTCGCCTCCGCGCGCGTCCTTTTTCAAGGAAATTCCAGCCGGGATTCCTAAGGGCTTTTCCAACCGGCGCGGCGTGGCGCCGCCCCTCTCCATCCCCATCCACATCCGGCTTAGCGCGGGTTTCCCCGAAGCGGCCCGACGCACCGGCGCCGGACCAGGCGACGCTACAGTACGAAATAGTATTTTGTTTACAAATTAGTCATTATTACTATTATTATAGTTCAATTTCGATGAGGCAAATCCTAGGTTCTCTGAGCTTGATTGCTTTTTACCCCTGGGCAGACTGCTAACCTCACCTGGGAGCCTTCCTCCTTTACCCTTGGGACCGCAGTTAGGCTACTCGCTCCACCCAACAAACACCATTTAATTAATTAATTAATTAATTTATTTATTTATTTATTTTACGTCAAAAAACAGTTAAAAACTGCGTATGACGTGCTATGGGGAAAAGTGAATTGTGTGCACATTTTCAAAATTCTGTGATCCCTACACTAAGTCATATACTACTTAAATTTTGAATTTTGAACCACAGGCAGAGTTACTTGAGGATACTTGATGATAGTGATCGCAAGCTTAGGACAGATGGATAAGGAGGTAAAAGAACAAGTTATGAAAGGAAACAGAATTTGTGGTTGCTTAAATTACTCAGTGTGGTACAACAAATACTTGAGGGAAGACTCAAAAGTAAGAATACGAGTGTATCAATCCATAGTTAGACCGAGTTTAACATATGCAGCAAAGACACGAGGTGAAACAAAAAGCTTGCAACGTCAGCTAGAAGTGGCAGAAATGCGTGTGTTGAGGAAGATTTTAAACAAAACGTTCTTGGATAGAGAAAGAAATGATAATATTAGAACATGTGGAATTAGTCCCATTTCCGAATGAATAATATCACGTAGGAGAGAATGGAATCAACACATTGATAGAATAAATGAAGACAGAATTGTAAGGGTCTCGAGAGACAATAGACCTGCGGGAAGAAGATATCCCCGAAGACCGAGGCGACAATGGCACGAAAGTTTTTAAATTCAAGAAATGGAACAGGTGTATGGACTACTAAGAAGAAGAAGAAGAAGAAGAAGAAGAAGAAGAAGAAGAAGAAGAATTTCGATGAGAATCAATAAATAATGTAATTATATTAACAATCGTAATAATATGTCTTTCGGATCTGGGGAACCAAAACTTCATTCGAGGTTGTATATTGAAACGTGTGCACGAACGGTGAAATTCGACTCTATTGGTTCCCTGGAAATCTTTCGAGATTAGAGAACTTCGTGTTTCCGTTACGGCAATCTCTATTTCGCAAAACATCAAGCCGTTTATTTTTTTGCCCTCTTTTGGTTCATTTTTTTCTCTGTCGTGGCTGAAGAACGTTGGAAAAATGCTCGCTGATCGACGATGCGATGTGACTCACGTAAAGAAAGGCAACGAGGAGAGAGATTTGAAAACGAACAAAAGTTTCACGCGAAGCCCACAAATTAAATTCGCAGTAAAAGAGACGCGGCGCCCGTTTGGCCGCTCTCTGCCCGCGCTGGCGCCTTTTGGAGCCAGTTTGCTCTTTAATTATTTTTGTGCAGCGTCTGTGAGACGTTCCTGGTTCCCGGACGCAGTACTCAAAAACTCGGCGACGGTCATGACCAGTCGGAATGCAGCCTTAAACATGGCTTTCGTAAATGGATGTAAGGTCGTTCGTTGTAATTTGGAGCAGAAAGTTAAAGGTGTTCGTTATTACGGTTCAAATCCTCTCCCCCCTGCATCAGAGGAAGAACGTCTTGGTGTAGGTCTTACTCGATTAATTATCTGGGATTTGAGCCTTCCAGTTGTTTTATTTATTCAACGATAAATATATCTTAATAAATTTTTTGTATCGATAGGGGTGATTGTGATAAGACTTTAAGAAATATTCAGTTTTTTTCTCACTTTCATTTCTTAGGGGATAAAATGTTTCGTGTACTGAAAAATGTGATTTTATTCTTCTAATTATTTTATTTGAACTTAAACGATCAAAAATATGTCTTATTGGGAAAAATTATAATCTGTACAGGTTTGTTTCCGCTCAGGATTTTCTACCACCAGTCTTTCAATACATTAATTCGAACAATGTATAAGAGCAATATCGTGGGTTTTGGCGACATTCGATAATAAGAAATATTAGTTTTGGTGAAATAGAAACTATTTTGTCTGAAAAGGTGCTATAGATTTTATTTCATGGTAGAGCTAGGGAAATAACTACACCTCCCGCTCCTCCTGTATGTAGCAAAAACCTGTTTACAAGATAGCGTGCCTAGATAGGGGAAGCTATATTACTTCCCAAGAAGCAATGGAACAAAGGGGTAATCTCAGCATATGAACAATTGAGTAAGGGAAATTGGACAAAAAGCATTATCAAGATAAGGGTCATTGACCCAGAAGCTGAAGTACAATACTTGTTAACACTAATCTGCAATGAAATTGCTGCCTCCGACGTTTGAATGTTTTCGAGGTATTTTTAGCTTGCTGAAATCAAATTCAAAGCCAGAAAGTTCTTATCACGTACCGTTTAATTTTTCTCTTTATTTTGTATCATCTTAATTTACTTTTCTTTATGTTGTAATCTTCGTATATCTAAAGATTAATTAGGTAAACTAATATTTTACCGTGTGTAGTTTTGTGACGTCAGGATTTGAAAACCAAATGTATTTAGAATGTTTTTAATGCGTTTACAGAAACACTGAGAAAACCAAATGTTATCTGATACGGGGTGCGAGCGCAAGAAAGTTAGAGCGAGATAGCGTGTTTATTTGCCATTATGCTACGTTGATAGTCACTCCTTGATGACGTTCCATCGTTCATGTATAAATGATCCACTTTTGTTATATATGTGGGAAATACACATTCCTTTAGCAAAAGCGTAATTTTACAGATCTTGTAAAATATTCATATCTTGCCTCTTTAGAAATCAAAATTGTACAGCAAAGTAAACATTGGTGATCCAGTGGCCGAGATCACAAAAGCAGTAGTGTCATAGCGGTCTCGGACCGAAAGATCGCGGAGTTCGAGTCCTGCGTCGGGCATGGTTAAATTTGTGTTCGTCCTTTCACACCTTATCACCATATCGTTTCATCTTCACAGTTACGATAACGTTAACTTCAATAGTGGTCGCTAATGACCTAGATGTTGATGCGTTAAAAAAGTAAACCTTGGGATCCGCACAAAGTACGTAGAGTATGCATTGAAGAACTTCGTCATTGGGTCAACGACAGAAGACCGTCGCCGTCTTTTGGAATACCAATGGTTTGGAGAGAGCTGTGAAACCATAGCAATGACTGCCAATGTTCGTGTGAAGTGAAGGGGTCTTCTCTTTTTTGGTCCTATTCTTCCAAAGACGGAAGTTAGGTGACACATCTAGATGACTCCACAGTATTACCATCATGATAGGTTTTCTTGGAAGGATCAGGGTAGTTTCCCATTGCTTTCCCTGATGGTTTTTATTATTATTATTATTATTATTATTATTATTATTATTATTATTGTTATTATTGTTATTATTATTATTATTTAGAATGAAGAGATAGGGCAATGATGAGGGGTGAAAGGACTCACACACTGATGATATATGAGATAAGGTGAGGTGAGGTGGAAGGTAAGAGGTGATCGTGGGCGTTTTGAATCATCCCAGCATTCTGCCTACGATTGAAGGAAACCACGAAAACTCCGGTCATGATGGCCGGCCAGGGGGTCGAACCCTGGCCTCCCGACTGCCTCCCGACCAGGAAGTGAACGAGCTACGCACTGAGCTACTTTGCTCGGGGTTTGAAGGGGTACAATTCAAAAAATAAAAAGCAAATTGTGTACCCAATTGTTCGGTCAGTCATTTTTATTGCTCCTCATGGGCCTGATGTACCAATCCCTGTGCGACCAGAAAATCATGAACAGTTTTCATCCCCAATATGCAAAGCATTTGTAGAATTCCGTCCTCGTAGACAATTGCAAGCATCACTTCAATTTTTTTTATTAATCTTTCCATTATTTTCTGTACTCTAAATGTATGTGAACGACAGCGTTTTAACACAGACTAATACCCCTACAATATTATGCCATATGTCATGCGGCAGTGCATAATAGAAAAAAATCTATTTAATGATTATTGATTTTGAAAGAATTCTGAACGTGTGGCATTAAGGGAAGACTTAAAATCTTCAATTCATTTAATAGGATGGTTTTCCTGATTAGAGAAATCTAAACGTTTAGCCACTTAAACATTAGTTGGTTTTACTAAGTTTATTTGCATTTTGGGCAAAATAACACTTGAGTAGAGTTTAAGACACTGAACATAGGACCGGGAGAGATGGCTCAGGGCATCAACTGTCACTGCAGTTCCTCTGACCGGGAGGTCCTGGGTTCGAGTCCCGACGGCGGCAGTATTTTCGACACTAGCTTGTCAGCTAGATCGAATTCAGTCGCAGTTAGGAGGAGAATACTGGCGGCCGGCTGTTCTGATAGTTTTCCGTGGTAGTTACGTAGTTTTCCTTGGTTTCCGATTAACATCAGGCGAATGTCGAAGTAGTACCCTACCAAACGGGCCACGGACCGCGCGCAATGTTCCCTACCTCTTCCTCGTCCTATCCTCTCCCATTACACTCACACACACGTACACTAACATGAACTACACTACTACACGGGAGACCGGTCGGGAGCTTAGAGCTTGCCCCGGTTGCGATGGTGCCCCGTTGGTGGGAGAGTCCTGGTTAGGGGGAAACCCCGCTAGCCGACGGTAGGTCGGCGCCGGATTTCGCCATCCAGCGGGGAAGATCACCATCTCCTGAGGGAAAACATGCACTACACTTACGGGAATAATCACCTAAGCTGATGACGCGCCCGGATTCACTTACAACCAACCAACCAAAACATAGAACCTACCAGGAAAAATCAAAGTGTGTATTTAAGGACACTAACGATACTTCATTCGAATGATTTTAATATACGTATTGAATAATAAAATACAAGTTGTCATGCTCAACAAATGACGATAGAATCAATTGTACCCATTTATTGTGTGATGTTTTCAATTCACGAAAACAAAATTCGTCTTCACTTACAATCACCGCTCAAATTAATTTACTAGAAAATGAATCAATTACTTTTTGTGTCATTTTTTCTATATATTCTGACGAACATTCCCGCCCAGCAATTCCTAGGCGCCTGTCGGGAATTCGCAGATATCATGCTCTTGTGAGCTTTGTGATACCTCAGGGCAATGGGATCTTCTTGGGTGTCGAGGGGAAATCCAAACAAGTACACATAAATCAATTAAACTCGGTTTAATATTCTGAAACCCTTTTAAATGGTTACACTGAACACGCATAAAAAACACAGAACAACAAGACTCAATGGTACCTTTCTCTTTTAATGCATGAAACCTTCATTCATTTCTTTCGCAACCACAACACTTCCAATTTGCAACACTTCCAATTTGCAACACTTCCAATTTGCAACACTTCCAATTTGCAACACTTCCAATTTGCAACACTTCCAATTTGCAACACTTCCAATTTGCAACACTTCCAATTTGCAACACTTTCAATTTGCAACACTTTCAATTTGCAACACTTCCAATTTGCAACACTTTCAATTTGCAACACTTTCAATTTGCAACACTTTCAATTTGCAACACTTTCAATTTGCAACACTTTCAATTTGCAACACTTTCAATTTGCAACACTTTCAATTTGCAACACTTTCAATTTGCAACACTTTCAATTTGCAACACTTTCAATTTGCAACACTTTCAATTTGCAACACGACAGACGAAAATTCTAATAACTTCGTAACTATCTATACGTCTCTCTGACGTCCAAAAACTCCTACTTACTCTCTCGCTGAATTTTTAGGTCGGAGTTACTGTTTGCACGGCGATCGGAACCAGAAGAAGGAATGTTCGGTCGCCCGCAGTCTTTATGTGTCCGCCCTCCTCGTAGGGGTAGTGGCACGTCATCTCCCTCTCCCCATTCTGACAGCTGATACGTCACCTGGCTCGCGCCATGCCGCGGGCATTGCGCGCAACAGTCTTGGAGACGCACCCCTTTTGAATGGCGACGCGCGCGCTCACCACGTCTACAGCTGTTGTCTGCATGTTGCGTGGGCGTGTGGGACGAACGTGGGCAGCCGCATTCGTCACAATATAACCTATAATAGTTTGTCAACCGTTCAATCTCGTAGACTACCTGTCATATTCCAGTTACAAAGCATAACTACGTGTATTAACTAGTTTTAGGTTCACACGCGGATCTCTTGTGTACCTCATATTCTACGATTTGTAAATATTGTAAATTGTAAATTTTGCTTTGTGTGGATGGCCTCAAACACAGACAAAAGTTCAAGAGATGTGGAAGAGGGTTATGGTAAAGAAGTCGTGAAGTTTGGAAATTTGTTGACTATAACATCTTATATTAATTATAATTAAACATGTATTTTTGTGTCCTTGCAAGTGTGCTGTTTTTTTCGAGAACAAATCAGAATTTATTTTCTTCCTGTTCGGCAATTCTGCCTTTCGGAGGTTTTAAAATTTTTGTTTTACACAAACAAAATTTGTGCTGATAAGATCTCATTTTTGTAGATTTTTAATACCAGCTAATTAACAATATTTCATATAACTTACATTATTTATACTTTATATATATTAACGTACGTATATTTATAACGTACACATCTCCACAATTTATATTCAGTACACACCAACATATTATTCAGTATACACAAATACATTCAAAATTTATATTTACATTCATGGGTTGAAAACTTAAAAATTTGAACATTCATTATTTTAGGTATTATATATTATCATGGGGGTTTTAGCATATCTTTCGGATATCGTGAACGTATTCTCGTAGGATAGTTTAATGTTTTCCCCACTGTAAATTTTATGCTTTAAGGAGTGGATGGAAGAAGTGTAAAAAAATGTCACAGATCTTTCATACTCGTATATTTCTAGAAGGGTTCTATTTGAAGTTCTCTTTGAATATGTGTGTTCCAGATGAATCAAGGAGCCTTTGCACATTTTCATACAATTTTTTTCTGCACAATCTGAAGTTCCTCAATATTGGCTTTTGCTGTGTTATTCCAGACCGGAGAGGCGTATGTGAGTGATGGCCGAATACAATAATGGATTTAAATAATTCACATTGGAGACGCAGGAGTCTCCACGTCAGACATTCGCAAAGCGCTTTAGGTATCCGAGGCGCGTGGTTTGCCGCACCACTAAGTTACCCGCCCACCAGTTCTGCGGTTGCGGCCACTAGTGATCCGCCGGCGGCAGTGCATTTGCGAGTAATGCACCCTCGTGCCGACTGCTCAGCACGCGGAACGGAAGGCGCCGATGGACTGCGGTTGCAGGAGACACCTCCGGACATAGATGTGATGAGGTCTATGCGATTCAAAGACGAATACCTCTGAAATTAGTCGTGGACGTAGTTTCTTCTTGGTGTATCCAATCATCCTATTCAATCTTCAATCAATATCCACACTTTTACTTTCTCGTTTTTAATACGTAGTAAAATAAAGTTATGTAATGCCACAGGAAGAAGTGTCGATTTTACTTTCTCTCCTTGCTACGTAGTACTTCATAGAAAAGAGATAGTATTGTAATGCTGTTGCCAAAATCTGATATTTTTTGTAAGGAAATCTCGTGTTATTCGACCCTGTTTTCAAAAGAATGATTAGATCTTGCTCCTTGTAAATTACTTCCCATCACAGGTTGTGTGTAATCCACGTTTTCTTGGTTCTTGATATTGAAAACTTTATTGACGGTAAGATGTCTATCAATCTGTTTATCGTCAACGCTTGGGGCTAAACAATCCAGACAATTTCCCCCAAAATTGATATTCCCCAATCAATCTAAACAATCTAGAGAGGCCATACGAGTACAAAACGGATATTTTTATTTTTGAGAGAGGGGGGAACATTACAAAAAGTCTGAAAGCCATTTTTAAATATTTCGCAATGACTTCAAATTAAAAAAAATTCTTCTCGCACAGCACATAGGACGTTTAGAAAATGGCACAGGTCTTAGTTTCGTTGAAATCTCTGAATATTCGCTAAATGCCACAGTTCATATTTTTTCGGCTGCTTCCTACAACTACAATATTGATGATAGAAATTCATTCATCAATAAAATCTTTTTCTCAATAACAAATTTTTAAATAGAGTAAGTACAATTTTTCGGGATATGATACTGGTTTCTATTGCTTGGACAAGAATTGTGACGGTCTTTTACTGTATCTACCACGGTGCAAAATTCTTACCATTACAAGAAATGCGAACACTGACACAATAAATAATACACGTATGACTAGATTGTATACAAAAAGCAAAATAAAATTATTCAATGATTACTTGATGCAGGGGTCATGGGAAGCGGTTTATAATACTGTTGATACAAACGACAAATATAATTCTATTTAAACGCTTTCATTTCATTTTAACACATGCTTTCCTCTTCAAAAAACAAAATTAAATATTTCACGGAAAAGCAATTCTTGGATAACACAAGGGATTAGGACATCTTGTAAAAACAAGCGAATTCTTTCTTTCATTTCCAAACATCATAACGTATCTCAAGATTTCCTCAACTACTTTAAAAAATACAAATCATTGTGAAGAAAAGTCATAAGGCAGGCTAAAATCATGAAACACGACCAAGCATATTACGAACTCAAATAACAAAACAAAAACAATGTGAAATATAATAAAAAAATACGACTAAATCAACTAGAAACTTTGTAGAGAATGTTGTTTTAAAATATAACGATATAAATGTGAACGATCCGGCAAAAGTGGCTAGTCTCTTTAACCAATACTTTTCGAGAATTGCTGCCGATCTCACTAAGTGTCTCCAGTCACAAAATTCAATATCAGACATTTCCCCCAAAATTTTAGACACGATATTCGTTTCCGAAACTTCTTCTCATGAAATTATCAAAATAATTGGTATACTAATAAATAAATATTCGTCCGGTTTAGATGAATTCCCGGATTCTTTGTTAAAGACCTGTACGTTTGCCATTATACACCCGTTAACTCACATATTTAATGCATCCTTATGCACCTGAACGTTTCCAGATATTTCCAAAACAGCTGAAATTAAGCCGGCTACCTCTTAAAAAAGCAATAAAAATGAAATTCAAAATTATTGGCCCATTTCTCTTCTATCAGTTTTTTTTTCAAAAATATTAGAGAGACTTTTTAACGTACGAATGGAAACCTATCTCAGTAAACACGACGCGCTTTCAGATTGCCAACATGGATTTAGAAAATCAAAATCAACAGAAACAGCCATATTTCCTTTTCTTAAAGATATCTCCTCATCATTGGACCAAAATGAAGCACATATTGGATTATTTCTAGATCTCTCAAAAGCTTTTGTCGTCATTGATCATGGCATTTTACTTTCTAAATTACATTCATATAGAATCCGAGGTATTGCCCTAGATTGGCTATGTTCGCACCATAAACAACGATCTCAGAGAGTGTAAATATCTTACTGGAGTGATAGAACATTATGTACACACCTTTCCGACGTTTTGCCAATTGCACATGGAGTTTCTCAAGAATCGATTTTAGACCCTATTTTATTCTTACTTTACGTAAACGATATGCCCTCGACGATTCAAAACGGAAGAACAGTTCTTTTTGCGGATGATACGAACATTCTTTGCAATAAAGAAACCGTAAATAGTACAATATCAGATGTTTCAAATTGGTTCTGAAATAAAAACTTAATAGTAAATGAAAGAAAACAGTTTAAATGCAGTTTTCCATTTAGGTCTCTCAATTAAGTCAAGCCTTAATTGGAACGTCCATTTAAATGAATCGAACACAAAATTAAGTTCATTATGCAACGCGTTCAGAATTCTTTCAAATTCAGTCAGCCTTCATACTGCTAGTTGTGTATATTTCGCGAATGTTCATTCCCGCCTGAGGTATGGCATAGTATTCTGGGGAAACACATCCTTTAGCTCCCAGACTTATAGATTACCAAAACGAATTGTACGAATAATAACCAAGTCCAACCCACGCGATTCTTGTAAGCCTCTCTTCATTAATCTAGGAATTTTACCATTACCTTGTCTGTTGATTTACGAATCAGTGGTTTTTGTCAAAAATGACTTGCTTAAGGGCGGGAATATATTTTCAGAAAATGCCAATGTCTATTACTATACCACTCGACGTAGGAATCATATTCATCAGGTGACAGTATCAACAGCTCATTACAAAAAATTCACATACAATACATGCACATTATTTTACAACACTTTGCCAGATGACATTAAACGATTAAATTCGATAGAAAAGTTTAAATCCCAAGTGAAATCGTTTCTGCTGCATAACTGTTTCTATAAAATTAGAAACTATACGAGCAACGCAAGGAAAGTAACATTAATGTTAACAGTGATATTTAATATATTTATTTACCTTTTGGACTGTATAATTCTAAACAATATGTAATAAGTATTGTATCGCAACTTCTGGGTTAATGACTTCCATCTCGATCAGGTTTTTCGGCCAGTTTCCTTGATCAATTGAGCAAATGTTGATGTGGCCCCATGTTTTGCTTTTGGACAATAAATGTATCTTCATTATCTTTGCAGGACTTCTAGAATTCAGTGGGAAATGTAGTTTTTCAAATCATTGTTTCCATGTTGTTGCGGCAGGAAGTATTATTCGTTAACGAAGGACATAATGGACAAGAGCGCAAAATTTATTGCTGATATATTCTTGATAATAGATTTTATTACATGGACGCTTTTATTTAATAAACTCTAAGTTCAAGTAGTATAGGACTTAGTGTCGGGATCACAGAATTTTGAAACGTGCACTGAATTCACTTGCCCCCATAGCACGTCATACACACTTTTAACTGTTTTTTGACGTTATATAAATAAATAAATAAATAAATAAATAAATAAATAAATAAATAAATAAATAAATAAATAAATAAATAAATAAATAAATAAATAAATAAATAAATAAATAAATAAATAAATAAATAAATAAATACCTGTAGAATAATTGTCCACAAACCTGTCACATTACATTTTCATAACCTCGAATCTCGATTATTACCTACAAAACTTTCTAATTTACAAAAATATAAAACTTTTTTTTCTTCAAATTGACAATTTGAGGATTTGTTACGTTTATTTTATTGCGCATGTGTGTGATGCATGTAACTTGTGTATGACTATATACATTTGCAATCTTAGTGAAGATAATTTATTTCTTGTTTTTCGTCATCCTTAACTTTAGCATGCAGTCGACTCAACTATCATTCTGTAGATTCATTGTTAACTTGACTCTCATGATCCCAGGTTTTAGAATATTTTTGGTTTTATGCCTATTTTATGCAAAATTACGAGAAAACTAGTCATATTTTTGAAAAATAGTGCATGACCTTACTTAAAGGTCTATTTTTGAAGTACCTATTTCATTGGGAAATTAGTTGAGCAAAATAGCACATACTTTCTCGCATTACTTCCAAATTTGCAAATTTTCACAAATTCAGAGGGATCAATGGAAATGTAACACACGCCGATACTTTAATCCTCAATTCTTCTATCTATGAATAAATTGACAAAATATTGAAGCAGTTTTGGGGAAAGGTTTTTTTTATAAATTGCAGTAATTTGCAATAAACATCAAATTATACGTTTGAAACTCTCTGTCTCGAGGTCGTTCAAATCGATCGGGGAATATCACTTTGGGAGAAAATAGGATGAACGGTTTAGGCAGTAGCGTTGACCGCAGACCAACGACATTTTGCTGACAATCGATTTCTTGGTACTAATGACCCAGACAATATGGATTCTGGCAGCACCACGTGTTAGAGAATTTTTTTCTGTATTTAGCAACAGAATTTATCCGCTTTTTCGTTCCCAGGGCCCTGCAATAAAAGTATTTGTGCCAAAAATTCGCATTTTTCAGCAGAAGAGTACGTACCACTTTCTTCTTACGAAGTACGTCGAGAAAGTAAAAGTATGTCTTTAATATTGTTGTAATAGAAAGCCGCTGAAAAAGTTTAAACTTTTACAATTTTTCAAAATTTAGAGAGCTCAATGAAAATGAGACATAGACCATTTTAATCGTATCGTATCTTTATCCGAGAAACAAATTAATTTAAAAATTTGAAAAATGTTAAGGCTTGATGTACCTCTCTTTAAAAGTATCCCCTGTCAAAATGAAAATGCCCTTTCCAAATACTGAGGGGCTTTTCAATTACTCAAATACATACAGAGACACAGACAGACGGTCTATCGATCGAACGAACGTACGGATGAACGTACGGTTGAACGGACTGATGAACGGACTGATGAACGGACTGATGAACGGACTGATGAACGGACTGATGAACGGACGGATGAACGGACGGATGAACGGACGGATGAACGGACGGATGAACGGACGGATGAACAGGCGGATGAACAGGCGGATGAACAGGCGGATGAACAGGCGGATGAACACGGAGAACACGGATGAACAGACGGATGAACAGACGGATGAACAGACGGATGAACAGACGGATGAACAGACGGATGAACAGACGGATGAACAGACGGATGAACAGACGGATGAACAGACGGATGAACAGACGGATGAACAGACGGATGAACAGACGGATGAACAGACGGATGAACAGACGGATGAACAGACGGATGAACAGACGGATGAACAGACGGATGAACAGACGGATGAACAGACGGATGAACAGACGGATGAACAGACGGATGAACAGACGGATGAACAGACGGATGAACAGACGGATGAACAGACGGATGAACAGACGGATGAACAGACGGATGAACAGACGGATGAACAGACGGATGAACAGACGGATGAACAGACGGATGAACAGACGGATGAACAGACGGATGAACGGGCAGATGAACAGACGGATGAACAGACGGATGAACAGACGGATGAACGGGCACGGATGAACAGACGGATGAACAGACGGATGAACAGACGGATGAACAGACGGATGAACAGACGGATGAACAGACGGATGAACAGACGAACAGACCCAGTGAACAGACGGATGAACAGACGGATGAACAGACGGATGAACAGACGGATGAACAGACGGATGAACAGACGGATGAACAGACGGATGAACAGACGGATGAACGAACGGATGAACGAAGACGGATGAACAGACGGATGAACAGACCGGATGAACAGACGGATGAACGAGACGGATGAACAGACGGATGAACAGACGGATGAACAGACGGATGAACAGACGGATGAACAGACGGATGAGCAGACCGGATGAACAGACGGATGAGCAGACGGATGAACGGGCGGATGAACAGACAGATGACTGAACGGATGGCTGGGCGGATGAACAGACGGATGAACAGACGGATGAACAGACGGATGAACAGACGGATGAACAGACGGATGAACAGACGGATGAACAGACGGATGAACAGACGGATGAAGACAGACGGATGAACGGAGCGGATGAAGACAGACGGATGAACAGACGGATGGCGACAGGCGGATGAACAGACGGATGAACAGACGGATGAACAGACGGATGAACAGACGGATGAACAGACGGATGAACAGACAGTGAACAGACGGATGAACAGACGGATGAACAGACAGGGTGAACGTGAACGGATGAACAGACGGATGAACAGACGGATAACAGACGAGTGAACAGACGGATGAACAGACGGATGAACAGACAGATGAACAGACGGATGAACAGACGGATCCAGGTTCCACAATACGAGTTTTTCTGACGAAAAATCGCCGCTTCCACTTTCCGCCGCACTAGAGTATTTTCTCTTTAATATGTAGCTGGCGAGAAATTAAAACTTATTAACATATTGTATAAATTGTATATGAAACAAAGCAAAATCCTTAGATGTGGTTATTGGTTTGAGAAATGTATATAATGATGTCTCGTCTATTCAAGAAGACAACAGGCTTTAAATATGACTTTACAAAACATTCATTCTGCAATCAATTGTCTGGCTCTACTTCAACGCACAGTGATAATGGTTAAAAAGTGGGTTTGAATTGTTTAGCTATAGCATTATGTCTTATACACTTTTTCAATATTGGAAACATATCACAAAAATAAAAAAAGGTTTGTCATATTCTGGAAAAGGGAAAAATACATTGTATGCATACGATACTGAAGTGATAATATTGGTTATACGTGCAACAGCGACATCACGTGTACGAAGATACTAATAATATATGCATTTATGAAAGATCAATATTTTATGCTTGTCATCCTCAGACATTGACGATCCAGCAAAATATTTCACGCAGTAGAAATTGTGGATGACCCAACGCAATTCACCTTCTGGGCCTTCAAGATCATTTATCACTCCTATCTTTGTGGAACATGGTCCATTGCAGATTTGGCCAACTAGTAGCCTTATATAGCTGGGATCTGGAATCGTTTCCTGGTCAATGCTTTTGGAATTTGTTGGACCAAGCGAGCTCTCGGCACGTCTAGAAATTCTTGTTTCTCCTGCTATTCCATCATTGCTCTATATCACTCGCCTCACCATTTCGCCTTAATCTAGTTACTCGTTAGATCGCACTGATGTATCTCACTGAAAGACTGTTCAATCAATATAAATTAAATAGCAAATTAATAAGCCTATTTATTCATTGTACAACATGCATTTCAACAATACCACATGTCTTACTATACAGTGTGCAAAATGCATGATATAACTTTCAAAAAAACACTGGGTAACTATCACTAAACTCGTACAGTGAATTTCTGTTAGACTTTTATTTGAAATGGAAATGATCTTACAAGGAAAATAAATACAACAACCTAGACAAATATTTAAAAAAGTTTTTGTAGATGTAAATATTGACGCTCTTACAGAAATAGTAGTACAACCACATCCTTATCTTTCTCGAGTTATTTTGCCATTTTCAGTTTCAAAAGAGTTCAACGGAAATGAGACCTGCGGCATTGTTTCAAGCGTCCTGAGATCAATCAAGGACAAAATTGTAAAATAATTGGGGCGGTTTGGAGATTCTTGTTTAAGTTGCTTCGAGCAAAAATTACGGGAAAAATACTCAATTGTTTTTATATACTTTGTACTTAAATAAATCCGTCAAACACATTACATTGGGATGTTTTACGAACTTTGTGAAAGGCCACAATCTCCTATCTCTTTATCTTTCTTGTATTTTTGAGATAGTCATTCAAATCACTGGCTGGTGAATCAATTACCACCTTCAGTGTACGTATTTCGGTCTGAATATTTAAATACGTTTTGGGCTGTCAGAGATGCCGCCTCCTAGGCACAGTTGTCATAGTTGGCAACTGTGCCTGTCCAAACCTTTTATATTAAAATACTTCTTTGAACTACATCGTAGAATAGATGGATACTACAAAACGTGGAATACGGAATGGCACGTAACAAGGAAAGTGTAATGCATTTTATTTACATTTTCTACGGAATATTAACAAAACTTTATCATTGTATTCGTCTCTAGGTTAACTTAGAATTTTGGCGAAAAATATATACTTCTATTTATAAAATAAAAATTGCCTCAATAATTCTTAACTTTAACTTTTACAAACAAGAAAACTAAATGTTATTTCTTTCCATCATCAACAAAAATCAGTTGCAATGTGAAACCCGATACCAAAAACTGTTCGAATGAATTTGCAGTGGACAGTGACCCATTCTCTGATGCTCAGTCTTCTCCGTGCCTTTACATGTTTGCGCCACTCTCGCTTTTAACACTTACGAATGTCGAAAAGCAAAAGAAGACAACATGTGTTGCCTCTGATATGTCTTGCATCCCGGAGTCGATGTTAATAGGCGTTCGCCATGGCATTAATATCCACCGACACATCACAGCTGGCGGGCGGTACTGGGCTTGCCGGACCTCGTCAATCGCCCTGGCCCGATGAGCAATTGAGTTGGGAAGGCCTTGATGTTGGGGTTACTGAAAGGTGTATGTTCTCAACTTTTTCTCATTTTCAATTCTGTGTGGGGATGTAGTTCACGGGATTGATCAATTATTCACAATTAAACATAGTTTTCTATTTTCCCAAAACGTCTATTTTTGATTGGTTTCCATGATAACTTTTTTTTTAATTCATGGATTTTCTAACACAATTTCAGAGAAAACTTTCTGCTGGCAAAGAAAGTTTCTATGGTGACAACATTTACATGAATAATATCTTTACATAGAAAATTGTAGAAGTTACGAATTTTTAATTATTTGGAAGGATACAGAAGAAATTAAATAAAAACAGGAATAATATTTTTAAATATTTAAAGTAATATAGTTTTGTGATTTAGTAAATGTTCAAACATCGTCTTTACCTACATTTCCAAATAAAAATAAATATTAATGTTGATAACTGAACTTACAGGAAACTATGGAAAGAAGCATTGTTGTGGTGCACATTTTGTTATTTTAAATATAATTGTTATAACCATAATTTGTATTCAAACTGGCATTTTTTTAATTCTCTGAATGGTCATTAATACAATATTAAGAATTTATGGTAAAATCTTGAACAGTTTAATGAAAAAAACTATAAAAAAAGAACCGTCTAATTGCAAAACAAGAACTGTATACCGCCCAATGAAAAAGTAATTAACTGGACAGCAAAATTTAATTTGAAGGAAAAATCGCTATCTTCAATTTTGCTAGTTGAAGGATGACGCCAAAAAAGAGTTTGCAATTTCGAAACTGGATTTACCCGTGAAAATCAGGACTATGCATCCTCAGCCTGAGTATTTTTACTTTACTTCAAAAATTTAAAGAAAAAAATTGTGATTTTGAAAAAATGAAAATATCCGGGGGACTTCATGTAAAGTACCCCGAATTTTGAAAAACGTTTTCAAAATCTCTGCGCGTGCGTAAGCCAAATTGACCGGGAATATCCGTTATGGAAAAAATCCCTCGTATGGTTTAGACATAAGTGGTATTACGGACGGACGGACGGAGGGACCAACGTTTTGAAAAAAAAACTCTCGATATCAGGGGATCCCCAGAACGTGTATTTCCGTTTTGGAATCTCGAAATCGATTTTCCGCAGCATGATATAACTTTCTTTATATTACATATAGCAGTTTAGAGTCAATATGAAGTTCAGTTCGCAAATAAATAACAGGGGCTGAGAATTCTAATTTTCTTATTAATCAAGCACCAACGTCAAGCCGAGTGTGTGCATTACCATTTATTTAAATGAGAGCAAGAAAGTTTAAATGAAAGACCAAATCATGAGCCAATTCAGGTTTTGCTCAAAAGTAATATATAACGAATGTGTGGTTCCAAACGCAATATGTAAAACGTGTGTGGCGTGCAGACCTGAAGAGTATTACAATACGCTCGTGGCACATAGCGAAGTCGCCAGCCTTTCACCACTGAGGTCCGGGTTCGATTTGATAGATCTCTCATGTGAAATTTGTTCCAACAAAGGCAGGTTTGCTTTGCTTCACGGGCTAGTCAACCCTTGTGAGTGTCATAAGCCCTACCCCTATCCTTACTCCTTTCCCAATTCTGGCCGCTGGGTAGTGACGCGGGAGCGCGTAGTAGGAGGCGCGTACGCGGGAGATGCTACCCAGAGAGGTTCACTCTTGATAACGAAGCTGCGACGTGACGCGACAAGACGAAAAAGTGATAATGGAGAATTGCTCAAAAGCGCGCAAAAATGGCGGAGGATTTACTCACAAGCGCAAGCGCTCAACGACCCGTAAAGATCTTCAGGAACGCGTTGCGTCAAAATGGACTACAACAAATTGCAAAAAAAAAATGGGTGCAACAGTAATTTTAAATATATAGTTTTTGTTGAGTTCCGTTTTGCCTTACAACAGATTTTAGCATGAAATGATGTTAGGACTGTGTTCTTCCAAGTCTTTAGTTATACTCCAATTCGCGCTTTCACATGAATACAGTTCACAGTACAGATTGCAGAATGAAGAAGAATAACTCAAGTACTGACTGTGTCAGATATGAACTGGTAATAATGGGTGAATGTTGTGCTTACACCTAATGTAATATACATGTCAAGTTGCAGCAGTTTTGGAGAAAGTATACATGTTCAAGTTGCAACGAAAGTTAGGTGGAAAGTTGTTGTTGTTTGAGAACATTCAGATAGGTTAGGTTACTACCTAGTGAATTAATACATCACAGACCAATACATATAATTAATTGAATTCAAATGTGTAACATTTTCACGTCGGTTCAGCTGATTACAATTTCAGAGAGAATCGTAGGAGATTTTCACTAGAGCTTTTTCAAGGGACGTAATTCACTCGTTTCGCAATCTAGGTGTGAATATCGATCCGCAACGTTATGCATAGTTGTGCACATCGATCGTGTACTCGCCCTTTCGATTCCATCGTGAACACAAGTACATTCCAGTTCCCACTCAAGCGTACTTTCATTTGGGAGGAAGGACACAATTTGTACGCAAAACTGGACACCGTAGCATTTTTACACAAAAATGGAATATTATTGACAAAATTTTAATTATTTATTTTATTGAGAATTATACTAGATAGAAAAATGTAATGAATGTTGTAGGGTTAGTAACGTCCGGTCAATTTATTTTATTTATTTATTATTTACTATTTTTCTAAAATTCATTTGGTGAGTTTTAATTAATGGCACATAATGATAATAATCTGATGTAAATATATTGAAGATTCATCAATTGGAGGATAATTAATAATGATTCACAACGATTACCAACAATATCAGAAGAAAAAACAACAATATAATGTAAGATGGGCATAAAGAACCATAATTACTATTTAAACTATAAATATAAAACGGCTAGTACCCTGACCACAATATTGAGTACAGAACAAATAATGAAGTTTCCAACAGTATTAACTTGTTTACGTTATAAAATTGAATGTATTTGTGATGTAACTATTGCAGATTTAATATACTAGAAATAACTGACAGTGAATTTGCATGCGATTTGAATAAATGCAAATATAATACAATATTCAATATAATAACAAACAGAAACTCATAGGTGAAAAAGTATCACAAAAATTAGATTTTCAATCAATTGAAATATTGCAATTTGATATATTACAAGCAACAAATACCCTACCCACACTATAATTCAAAACAGTAGAATTTCAGGTCAGGTTACATACCAATATTACATTATTACATTATAACATTGGATGTGGATGTGAACTATTGCAGATTTAAGAGTGTGAGGAGTGATAGTCCCAAAGTTTAAAACCATTGTTAATTAAAAATTATTAAAAATTAAAAACTCTGAATTCCCTGTCAAAACCATTAATAGAAAAGAACTGCTTAGTGCAATCTTGCATTAGCTCTCGTTATTAAGAGTGATCATGGCCAAGCAGGTAAATTCCAAAACAGTAGTAAAATACAAACTAGGCAAAAACATAAAATACAAGTTGATGAAGCTTTGGTCTGTAAACCCATTGCAATCAACACACTATATACATACATATGGAGATACTAATGGTAAAATTCAAAATATGGATAACAATAATCTTATAAGAAGGCTGTGGGATTCAATGTGATTTGAATAATTATTTGAGAGAAAAAACAATATAACAACCAACAAACTTGTACGTGGAACCAATATAATAGAGAACAAATTTTCATGTCAGTTAAATTACTCGTATACCCTTAGATACGAACGTCTCTGTCTCCTCTCGCCACCACTCTCTCCATACTCTCCCCCCACCACCACCACCACCCACACCCTCGCCTTCCCCACCACTTGGTTCTTCAGCGTCTCCCCGCGCTTCTCCTCCCCCTGCATAGCCCACTGACCCCACACCTCCATCGCCCACGACGCCTCCGCCATCGCCACCGCCCACGCCTCCCCCACCGTTCCTACCGCCCACGTCTCCCCCACTCCTGCTACCGCCCACGCTTTCCTCACACCGGGAGCGGTAGCTCAGTGCATCAACTGATGTCACTGCAGTGCCTTTAACCTGGTGGTCCTAGGTTCGAGTCCTCACGGTGGCAGGATTTTCGACACTAGCACTCTCACTAGATCGAATTCAGTCGTTGTCTGGAGAGAAATTCTAGCGGCCAGCTGCTCTGATCGGTAGTTTTCCGGGGTTTCTCCGATCAACACCAGGCGAATGCCGGAGCAGTACCCTAACAAAAGGGCCACGGACCGCGCGCGATCTGTCCTTCCTCTTCCTTGTCCTATCCTCTCCCCTTACACACACACTTACACTAACATGCACTACACTACCACATATTCCGGGAGATCGGTCGGGAACTTAGAGCTTGTCCCGACTGGGGCGGTGCCACTGGTGGGAGAGTCCTGGTTAGGGGGAGCCAGGTAGCCGACTAGCCGACGGTAGGTATGCTCCAGATCTCGCCATCCTGCGGGGGAAAATCACCGCTATCTCCCGAAAAAATCATGCACTACACTAATGGGACTAATAACCAAAGCAGTCGACGCCCCCGGAAATACGAAAAATCAACCCATCACAAAAAAGCTTTCCTCACCCCTGTAACCGCCCACGCTTCCCCCACCCCTGCTACCGCCCACGCCTCAGCCGAAGCGACCGCAGCCTGTTGCCCGCCTGCGGTGCATAGCGTTCCGAGCATCGATCGCGGCCTCGCATGTATGATGGATTTACCGCGCGCGCGGGCGGTCTGGCTGTCGGCGCGGCGCGTCCTGTCGCGCGCTCCAAAATATTTTCATTGCATTGGCCCACGCAAGTGGCCATTGCAAGTGGCCGCAGCCGAACGCCCCCGCGCGGACGCGCCGGCCGCCGGCGCAGCAGCCTCGCGCGTGATGTGGGATAGAGGCTCTGGGAATAGGCGACGTGCAGGCAGTGCGGGAGTGGAGAGCAAGCCGGTGACCGGGAGGTCGTAGGTTCGAGTGCTGACGGCGGCAGGATTTTCGACGCAAGCTTTTCAGCTGGGTCGAATTCAGTCGCTGTTTGAAGGAGAATTCTAGCGGCCGGCTGCTCTGATCGGTAGTTTTCCGGGGTTTCTCCGATGAACACCAGCCGAATGCCGGAGCAGTATCCTAACAAACGGGCCACGGACCGCGCGCGATCTGTCCTTCCTATTCCTTGTCCTATCCTCTCCCCTTACACGCACACTTACACTAACATGCACTACACTAGCACATATTCCGGGAGACTGGTCGGGAGCTTAGAGCTTGTCCCAGCTGGGGCGGTGCCTCGCTGGTGGGAGAGTCCTGGTTAGGGGGAAACCCCACTAGCCGACGGTAGGTCGGCGCCGGATCTCGCCTTCCTGCGGGGGAAGATCACCGTCGTCTCCCGAGAACAAAAACAAACAACATGCACTACACTAACGGGACTAATGACCAAAGCAGAGGACGTTCCCGGAAACACGAAAAATCAATCAATGAATCAATCAAACAATCAACCGACGGTAGTAAGGCACCGGACACACCATCTAGTGGGGGACGATCACAGCCATCTCACGAGGGGAAAACATGCAATACGCTAACGGAACTAATGACCCCAGAACCCCGGTATTCCGGAGCCGAAATCACTAATCAATCAATCAATTGAAACTTTTATAGGGGCGATGATGCAGCTCTTTCTGGAGATCTCTGCATTTGTGATAATGAGAAAATGATTTTGCCGTATAGACATGACTCCGCCGATAAACATGATGCGACGCCACATCCTACAGCTCTGCGTTCGCGCTGCCGAACGTGCAGCGTGAAGCAGCTGTCAACAGAGAAACGAGCTCCCGCGAGAGGACGTCGCAAGGCAGTGCACGAGTCACGACATACAGTGGTCCAGAAAATGAAAGGAAAACGGCAGTATGTCAAGGACGTTTTGATCGTCTTCTATATTATTTCAGCGGCCTTTTGCGGCTCTCACACGCAACCAATCTGTATCAGTGAGGTCTCTAAAGAAAGTGACTTTCAGGGAGACGTGACGAATTGCGAAGAGTGAAAGATTTGAAAAAAACAAACAAATAAATATTCATAGAAAAAGCAACTCGCAACACTCCGTCAGATATATTGTTAAATAACACCTAAACAAAGCGTTATAGGGCCTCAAAAATTGAAATTTTACTTCAATTAAACGTTAAATTAAAATTTTGAGGCCGAAGGCCTCAAAGATACGCTTTTCACACATACATAATAAAAAATATATATTCGTGAAAATTCTATTAAAATCTTTGCCGGTTCCCGCCTACCGATACTACCAATATCACCTATATGTGGAGGAATACAGAATATATTCTTCCATTAGCCTCTGATACTGATGGTCATCTTTGTGTCGCCACGCTTAGAAGGCTTAGATTCCACCATCTTATATTTGCACTTTCTGTGTACTCCGTGATTTGCGCAGATTGATTATTAGGATAATTAATAATTGAAGATTTGTTCTCACGTCAACAACAAGTAGTACTATTAATATTTGCTTGATGCCGATGAAGATAGTTTCTTATGTGTTTAGTATACCCATTAATTTAACGTTTTTCCGTAGTCTACAAGTGCTGTGTACCTAAATGTGGAGGGAACTACCATGGGAACGGACCACATGTTCCTTTGTTTCAGGTTCACGATACCCTTAGGAAAAATTAGGGTGGGGTTCAACATGCGAGAGTTCTCGCACGAGTAAGCTATTTTGATGTATTTTCGTAAAAAGAAGCAACTAAACGCTGCAAGTGGCGTACGGGGGAGAAGTATACTTATGTACGGACTTGAAAGAACGTCTAAGGTGCCTGCATGGTGCCATGCTGAGGGCATCAACTGATGTCACTGTAGTGCCTGTGACCGGGAGGTCGTAGGTTTAGTGGCATGATTTTCGACACTAGCTACTAGATAGCTATACGTTGAATTTAGCCGATGTGTGGAGGAAAATATCAGAGCAGTGGCT
This sequence comes from Teleogryllus occipitalis, assembly GCA_011170035.1. Lineage (NCBI taxonomy): Eukaryota > Metazoa > Arthropoda > Insecta > Orthoptera > Gryllidae > Teleogryllus > Teleogryllus occipitalis. The sequence goes on from BLKR01005799.1 coordinate 52,305, forward strand.
GCATTAATCGGTAGCTTTCCGGGGTTTCTCCGATGAATACCAGGTCAGTGTCGAAACACTACCCCCACAAACGGGCCACTAACCATATGCGATATTTTCTTTCTTTTCTTTGTCCGATGCACACTACATAATTCAACACACTAACACTTACGTGCACTATACTACCATTCACTTCGGGAGACCAGTCGAGCTTAGAGCTTGACCCGGCAGGGGTGGTGCGTCCCTGGTGGGAGATACGTGGATGCGGAAACCCCGCAATCCGCAGGTCGGCCACGGATTTACCATCCAGCGGTGGAAGAACACCGCCACCTGGCGAGATAAAAATATACCCTACACCTAAGAACCGAATGAAAACCACCATTCGTATTCCAGCGATTGTCGCGCTAGCGACCATAACAGTTTACATGCCCGGAAACACGAAATTAGTAAGCAAACAACGGACTTGAAGGATGTAGTAGGATAAATCAATGTAAATAATATTGTGGATAAACATATCAAAATGGATTACCTCCACATTTCATTTCAGTTTTTAGTAAAGCAAATTCTTAACCTACATTGATAATCATCGCGAATTAAAAATACGACATGTCAGGAGATATGTCAAGAGATATTAAGTTAATGTAAATTATGGAGAAATATAATTGTCGCATCATACAAGTCAAATCCTGCAATTGTTTAAAACGTTTTTGCTTATTTCTCTTCAAATGAATGTATTTGTTTAACGGCTACTTGTTCTAGACTGTTCTTTCAATTTTAATGATTTTTGAGCCTAAGTTAGATGATGGCCCAGGATCTTATTATATCGCTTTCATGTCCAGTTATTGATTTGTACGACGATAGTCAGGAGAGTGTCTACTGAAGGCTCTTGGGTTTCATGTTGTAAAACGAGGGCTCAGATTTTAATGTAATTAATAACAGGAAAGTTCGTAACATACGTTGTATGATATCATATTGTAAAATTGATCGCTTGAAACAAAATAGCTGTGAACATTTTACTCATAAAGCCAGGATTCAACACCTATCCCTTTCTAACGGTTCGTGAATATTTTATGCGATTTAACATTTGTATTTATCTTATTAATTTACTTTAAGTATTTAATAAACCAGATTTTAATTTGTTTGTTGTATTATTTCGTTGTATAAAAATTTGTCTGCTGGTACAGACACAACCGTCTTTGAAACGTTGTGATACGTAAGTAGCAGACCTACTACACACGTAAATTATTCTTGCATTCCGATCCTCGTTATCCCAAATAAATGGAAACTTTCGTAACTCAAGCAATATACCTTTAAATACATGTTTTGAAGTGCACATTTCTGGAACGCTAGTAACAGACACATGTTTTGTGTTGCGAACACTTTTGTGGCAATGGCAGACCAGTAGCGTCAAGGACAAGGGCAACACAAAGGCCATAGTTCAGCACATGTTATCCAACGTATGTGCAACGAATGATAATTTTTCTGGTATCGAAATCTTTCTTGTGGTTCGACGTAGTGTGATTTATGATGGGATATCCGAAGCTGAAATAACTCCGAAACGCACATTTTCACCATTCTTGTGTTGACAGTTAAATTTGGTGACGGGTGGAGAGCCGTTAAAGAAGATGCTATGTTATTTTGATACATAATTGAATTGATTGAAGGCGTTGTCATTGTCAACAATACTATTTATTTCAATAAGAAATAAATAGTATTGTTGACAATGACAACGCCTTCAATCATTTCAATTATGTAAATGTCAACTACAACTCACCACTAAACCAATATTTTGATACATAATAAACACACCAGCGCATCAGATTCTGTCAGTGCGCTACGAAAAGACTTTGAGTTTCCGCTATGTTGAATTTGGGATTTCTATCAACTGTACGTTTCCCGAACGTCAAAAACACTTCGAATTTTGACTCGGAGCGTTTCCATTGTCGCTGTATCTGCTGGAGTAGTTACATAAAAATTCAGGCATTCAGCGCCTCCAATGTTGTGTGTAAGAAAGAAAGCTTCATGTATACGTCAAAAAAAGCTTCAAACGATTTTTCGACAGTTTACCTGTAATCATTTCCTACCAAGTTTATTGTAGTTTCATATATGCTTCTCCATACTTTTTATATCCTATATTTTTATAAGAATGATTATAAAATTTATTTCATCCCAAATCTCAAGACAATTATAAACATTTTCGCATATTTAATTTTTATCAAATGTGTCATATCGACGTCTAATTTATATTCAGTTTTTTTCGTACTTTTTCCTCATTTAGTTCGGATCTAAAACAGTTCTGCGTGGCAGTGGTAGTAGTAGTGTGTGGATGTGACCACCATCACGTAGTGATTTTCCTTGTTCTCGTACTTAATGACTTCAAGATAAGCAACGGATAAACATTGTGCTGCTCATGATTCGAAAGTCCCGCCGCTGTCCGCGCGTTTTGAATCTGTTTCCTCGGGAGATTAAAAATTGATTTTGTGCTTCCGTTAGACGAATCCAGATAACACTGAGGAGCAATGAAATTTTCCGCAACTTCAAAACTCCATAATCTTAGATTTTGATGCTCTGAATTACTAAATGAACTTGAATTAAAGTTATCACGTAACATTTTCCTTATTTCCTGAAATTTTGGGTTTGAATGCCAAACGCGGAATGGCGCTGGTTTTCATCATGCGATAACTCGGTGCTTGTTGCTGTTATGATGTCATTACACACAACCAGCATACTACTGTATATTGAACAAGAAAGTTACATTTTTTTGTATTTCCCTTTCAAGGATTCGCAGAGGAGAGGCACGGAATGGTGAGGATTGTGCCGCCAAGGTTAGGCTGTAGACTGGCTCCGCCGCGCTTATATTGTTTCGTGTGGAGATAGGTGTTGATCTCATGTTTTTAGTAAGAGTCGCTTTCTTTACGATTAATACATTTCAAAATAGTGTGTTGATATCATTCGTGAAAGGTAGTAGTTTCCAATATGCCTCTTAATTGTGTACATTCGCCCTATCTCTGTTACGTTTGTGGGGAGTTAGCTATGTATTCACAGAGATGCGCATTCACACCCATTGCGGAAAAGCTTGCGATTTGTTTGGTAAATGGATAGTTGTGGATCAGGACAAACCATGGGTACCTCATTTGTATTGCAGTATATGTTTGAGATATTTACGCAGGCTGCGGAGTACGCGTCATTCCATGTCATTTGCTTGGCTCATAAAATGCAAGAATTCAAAGACCATATATAACTGTTACTTTTGTTTAACGATAGGAACGAGGTTCTTCACGAAATCAAAACATAGCCTACTGTGAAATATCCAAACGTACATTCCTCAACTGTGCCAGTAGAACACGCTGGCTCAGTGCCTGTCCCTACGCCACCTCTAAAACGTTCACTTGAGGAAGAATGAGATGATTCTCAGGAAGAAGTGATACCTGGTAAGGAAGATCCTGACATTTAGCCGGAAAGGAAGACACGATATATCATCATACTGTAACCGCTTGTCGTCGGTCACATTTATAACCAATGGAAAATAGAAGCAATAATTCCCGACATTAGGCCCTACACGTAGTTTCTATAGTGGCGAAGAGATGGCGTAAGTCAGAAAAGGATTTCTGAACGCACTCAGACCATAGCCAATCAGGAAATGTTTGTGGAAATACGCACGTGGCGTGAACTTGCGTCAAAAGAGCTCGCTCTCTTTCTGGTTCGAGACGCCGAGGGGAACGGTTGCCTACGAGTACACCACATAGTCGACGAGGGACACGCGAAGATAGCGGAACACAAAAGCTTTAATAAAAGGTAATTGACTGAGCACTTTTCATGGATTTACGTACTGTGAATATTGTGAGATTACATGGAATTAGTAAATGAATATTAAACAAGAATGCAATGAATGAAAGAACGACGGCGGTAATAGATCGAAATGAATCTGTAAAACCACGTTGCTGCATTCTTGTTGCTAGAAAAGAGGACTATTGTAACATAGGACATGTTTCTTCTTTGTTACAGCTTTCATATATTTCATACTTTTCATATATTCTTTATTCTTATTTTTGGGAATTTCACTTTGGAAATCCTATGATGGAATTTTGAGAGTTATGAGAAAGACGGATTATCCAACAACTAGTTTGACTTTTGCTATTACGAAGTCATAACTTGGAGTTTCGGACTCGCATTCTGATGCGACCATCGCCTCTGCGAAAGCTGTGGTGAATTTTCGTTGAACAACGGGGAGACGGTGTTCGGAAATACTCCAGTTTCGACGCGACGGGCAACGCACGGACCTTGCAGAAGAACGACGACCTTGAGGCGCGAGTGTCGCGCGATGGGCCAGCTACACAGCGCGGGACCAACTTGAGGAATTCGCCGGTCGTGAGTCATATAAAAACAGAAAGAACACTCACTAAATTTCAGTCTGGAAAAAACTTCTTAGATAAGAGTATAATTATACTAGTCAAAACGTTGTAATGTGAGCTTCCCTCAATAATTGACGTTGATCGGGCAAGTTTCTTAGAACATTGGTCTTGCTAGCCAGTGGTTTTATTTCTTTTCGACAGTCGTAACAAGAATCAGATTAGAGTAATTCCTTATGTTTATGATAGAAGTTGTTTTGTACAGAATTATTTATTTAGAGTCATATTTTAATGATTCAAATAATTTAAGAGACGATATGAAACAAAATTTTTTGTTCAAAGGCTATGTAGAAGCCGAAGGTCAAATGTGACTATTGAGTGTAAAGTAATTAGTGATTTAAAAGGTAGTAGTGAATTTCGAGTATTGTGTATGTATTTTTTTTTTTTTGCAGGATGAATATTTGTACTATGATTTGTGTGTCTCATGTGTGATATTTTTTTGTGAAGTGTAAATATGTATTTATTGCTTGTTGCTTGTAAACAGGGATCTGAGTTATTATCACTTTAGTGAAAAACTACAGTTTAGGTAGGGAATTAGCTACCATAATTTTACGAAAAGAGGGAACATAGTAGGATCTGTGAATTTCATTTTGTACAGTGATTTTCATTCAATAGAATATATGTTATTTGTTATTTAAAACTGTAAAATTGTGTTGGCTTGTTAATTGATCAGTAGTTTAACAAAGACGAACCCACTACCGATAGGGAAGTTTATCCATAAATTGAGATATTCCCAGGGATGCGTGACGGTGTAATCACACGTCGCGAAGTAGGCAAATGATAGATCTACTTTAGTAATCGGTGAGGCGGTTACAATACAGACAGAATAAAATGATTTGTTTCGAAATTTGAATCTATCGAAGAAGCACGCTGAACTATTTGGGTCAAAATAACTACGTGGAACCATCTAGAACGAAGTCCAAACCAAGAACAAAAATGTCAAATTAAATTTTCTTCTTGGTGGGGTAAACTACTTTACTGTAACAACATCGACAATCTCAGATAAGCATTGGAGGTTGAATACGTCGCAAGATGAGCGACTATTACATAAACGCCAAAAGTGAGCTTGAAGGCAGTGCTATCTCGCAATGGAAAAAAGTTTAATCCACGTATATCTTTTGCATGGCAAAATGTCGCGTTCGAACTGGGTGTCAGTCAACTAGTGCGAAAACTGATTTTTGCACATGAACTGATAAGGCGCTGCTCAGTTGACTCGTTGACTAGTTGCCTGTCGCCTCGGAGGATGCGCCCGTTCGCGTACTCCACCGCGCGTTTGTGCCCGCAAAACGACTAATGGTAATATCGTAGGCTTCCGCGGCCAGAGTCATAATCTGGGCTGTCCGGGTGACGCGGCGTCACCCGGACAGCCCAGATCACGACTTATGGTAAACTTCCAAAATTGAATATTTTTGTTCATAAAGGTTTTAGCCGAATAAGGGGGATTTCTGGACTTAGTTTGCAATTCGATTCAGTATTTTACCACGTGTTTGGATCTAGAAAATATTATTATTTTCAAAATATGAGGCTAAAATATCCACATGGCAAGTACTTACAGCGAAAACATTTTTTCGTGTTTAAATTAAGAAAATATTCATTTTATGGTATTTATTTTATTTCTTTACTTCTGATATGAACTTTGACGTAATAATTGGATAAAAATTGACTTGTAGATACCTTTCAATTCAAAAATAGAATAAGAATTAATTAAAACTATTTTTTCCACAAAAATGTTAACAAATTTTTTTTTTAATTCACCTAATTCGTAAATTTCCTGAAGGAGTTTCAGATAGTGCTACTTATAAAATGTAGACAATTTCATTTGCTTTTGAGTGCTCAAATCGGTAAATGTCTAGAATTTGATTGACGACCTGTGGGACCCATTTTGTAACCATGCCTTTTTCCGATTTTCGTATCTTAAATTATGTATGTTTTAATATGGTTATAAAATATGTAATATTGTCAAAATTGATAAAAATGTAATAGAATATTGCTTTGTGTTGTTGGAAATACTTATTATGCATCGAATAATATTTTTTATTCGGGCCCGTCCCCTTGCGGAATCTTTCCTTTTTCGTTGTCCTATCTTCACCTCTTACTTACACACACTACACTATCACACAAGATGGGAGACCAGTCAGGATCTTAGATCTTATCCTGGCTGGGGTGGTGCCCCACTGGTGTGAGATACGTGGATTGGAAAACCCCGCGAGACGACGTGTCGGTCGGCGCCACATCTCACCATCCAGCGGGAGAACACTGCCATCTCCTGTAATAAAATACACTAAACTTAAGGGACTAATGATCATAACAGTTCACGCGGGCGCAAGCACAAACAATCAATCAATTATTATTAATATTCCCTCTGAGAAGTACCCTGAAAGTGGCCAGCGAGAAATTACTCTCATCTCAACGAAGGCGGGCACTCTGAGGCAGGAGCATATAAACGTCTATGGCGAGCCGTATCAAAGCGCTGAGAAATGTTGACTGGAGTTGCCTTATAGCGTTTTCCATTCGCCGCACCAGTTCGCACCCAGTGCGCACTCAGGGCGGCTTTTGTGTTCCATTCGACCGCTAGGGCGCACCAGTGCAAAGAAGTGCTTGTTCCATTCGCACAATCGCACGGAAACGGCGCGCTCGGAGCGCCCTAAACTGCACTGACGATCGCGGTACGGAAGTTATCCATGCTGATTTGGATTTGTGGTGAAATTGTGAAGGCAATTGAGGATCTGTCATGCGGGGATACTTCGAATGATGAAGTATATTATGTTTTGCAGGAAATGTCTTAAAATAATTTGTGTGACTCGCAAAGTTCGGAAAATCAGTTCGTGTTTTCCTAAAATTTAACCTTGAATAACTTCATGATAACATCCAGTGCTACTTAGAAACCAAAGTGTATGTACTTCTCAATTTCGAAACGTTAATGAAGTAAAAATAAAAATAGCGACCCTTACAAAATCATTCAAATATGTGCCAAGAAATGTTTTTTGCACGCCCATACATATACCAGCGGAAATGCTCATGTTAATATTTTTATGGTTTTCAATAACCAAACACTTCGGCAGAAGCCTTTCGGTTCAAAATCTTGTGTACCATATCGATCACTGGCAAATCAAGAAAAATGAATATTTTCAGGCGATTACGCTGGCGAAAACTGCGTTAACATGTTCATTAAGGTAGATGAAATATTTTGGGCTGGCTGGAAATTATCTTGTATCAAAATATTGGTATTTGTGGAAAGTTGTTGGTCTTTTTCTGTTATCCATCACTTCAAATTAAGGAGTATGACGTATGACACAAAAAGTACGAAAAATCTAAATTATGAATTTTACGAGCGCACAGAAATTAAATGAAAACGAAGTACCTTCCGGCTTTGTGAATGGTGTCCATGGTTTCATTATATGCCCAGAAACGCGGGGTAAATTCAATTTTATTAACTACGAGAAATTGCCTTTAAAAAGAGCGCGTGCACAGAAAAATGAAAGAATAATGTAAGCAAACATATATGAACAAACGTACTTTTCTAAGTCTTGCTTAAAGCTATCTCACGTGTAACTTCAAGAGTTACTTTCACACCGCTCTCTTGTGGCGAAGTGGTCAATTGCATTGTGTGGAGATGTAACTGTGCTGCCCTTACCAACGTGTCTCGCGGAGGCGGGGGGGGGGGCAACCCTGACATTACTGCCTTTGAATAATAAAATCATTTTTAGATAATGATTTGTGTTTCATTGTGTGTGAATTGAAATAAAATAGGATACTGTTAAATTAAATTGAGAGTCCATTTATTACTCACAAAAAAATGGCTATTATAAACTTGAAGCTTGTGTACCCGACATCAGTAGTTATGTTACTCATTGAAGATTGTGCTCCTTTGCTGCTCCAGACTGACGTACCCTTCTATTCTGTGCGACTGCTGACCTCACCAGCAATTGCAATACTACGCGGTACTCAAGCGATAAATGGAACTATTGAACATGTTTTACAATATTGAATAGTTAGACTCGAAATTCTATAAAAAGATAGTACTTAATGAGTGTTGATAGATAAGCTCAAAATACTAGTCATGTTTATGATGGAATTTAATGAGTAGTGACAGATAAACTCAAAATATTAATTGTGTTTAATATAATTTTGCAAAATTTTGAATTTGCAAAATTTTATTACCAAAGTTTTTACCTGAATATCTTTACGAAAAGATCATTGTAGCAAAAATTATTTCCATTCTAATATGCTTCTATAAACATGAAAATTCTTCTATCTTGGTATTCTTGACTCGTTTTCCCCTTAGACGTGAATAATTTAACCATAGCAAGGTTTGCTGAAGCCTGCCAAGCCCGTTTCGACACCCCTGTCCTCAGGAAATTCATATCGAAATGTCTTGGAGCAAGATTCGATAAATTATTCTCTGCACGCTAGGGGTAGGAAACCTGTTCGTTACCCCATGAATAATCAATTTTCAATCGAGTTCACACTTCGACAGGAATTTCAATTGCCTCTTACACTCCTCGCCATCAAGTTGTTTGGTGAGCAATGAAGGATTTAGGTCACCCAGAGCGGATGCAGGTAGCACTTGCCACTGACCCGACTAAGAGGCGATTAAAGCAGTGCTTGGTTCCCTGTGTTGGGAACAACTCAGACTTCGTAGGACTGTGTGAAAGCGGCAGATGGCATAGCGCGCCAGTAAAATATCTCCGCAGTGGCACCAGTGGCTGGTGAGAGTGCTAAGAACAGAAATTATGTTGGTAGGACGAACAAAAGCTTGTAACAAATGAAAACGTAAATTGCATACTCGCCACAATCATAACAGATGCTGGAATTAATATACCCTTCAGTTGTTTCCCAGTGATCTGGTTGTGTACTGTACATTGAATATAAAAGGTGACCCTGATTCGGTTCGGTGCGGAGAGACTTTCCAAGCATTTTGTATTTGCTACAGAGTATAATAGAAGAATATTAAAATCAACTAAGGTAAGAACAAGGGTCGATGGTGGTAACATTTTGCCAACGATTATGGGGTGGAAAATATATAACGAAGTTACTTACGTGATATTTTCCCTTGATTCGGAGGCAACTCTTCGGGCACGGATGTTGGACAGATTTTCGTGCTAACGCAGTCGTATTTATTTATTTTTGTAAAAAAAGTTTTAAAAAATGTATGAAATCCTACGCGAATGAAGGGGATAATGCGCACGTTTTCTTGAGTACTGAAATCCCTACTCTTGTACTATGAGTCGAATTAGGAATACGGGTAGCAACGAGCATTTTTGATCAGATTTAATAAGAACAAAATATTCTTTCCCGTGTAAAACAAGCTATTTGCAACGGCAAATGAGTTTGATTTTTGCTGTTATCTTTTATTGTATCCCACGTGAACGAATCGACTAAATGCTGAGAGAGCATGGAGAACGTTATTTGAATATATATTTCCCACTAACACTGCGCACAGCCCGAGCAAAAAAATGCGTAGATAAGGAATCAAAATTTATTTCGTTATTCACGAGACCCATTTCCAACAGTTTCCCAAAGGACCTAAAGAAACTTGACGAAAAACCTGGTTGAGATGGGGGCCATTGACCTAGAAACTGAAGTAAAATATTTGTCACGGGTATGTTTAGTGTTTTAAAATTACTTAGTACAAATGGCAACTAATACATCAAATTTCATGGTTAAAATAAGTATAACTTTCCTGTTTGATGCTCATCATAATCCCTAGTAGTAAAGAAACTGTTATGCAGTCAATAGATTTTCCTAGGCACTTAACCCTAGAGTGGGCGCGTAAATGTAATAGAAATTATAAAAAATAATTACATACAAATAATTCGAAAAATGTAATGCAACGCAACTATGAAGTATAAAAACCAATATATCAAAAATAATAGTCCCTCCTAGGATGCATCGTAAAGAGAATCCTAAGGATTTAGAAAAAGAAAGAAAGCGAACAAGAAATGAAGTACAACTTGGTAGGGCTGGCACGTAGTAGTACCCGTTATCTCTATCAAAAGAGGTTAGATAACGTATTGAATGAAAGCACGGAGCACACAAATACTGACATGTATGAACACTTAAAAAAATGCCTCGATCAGGCTGCGAAAGATGCAAAAGAAGTCTCAGGAGAAGTGGCCAAGAGAAGAAACAAAAACACTAAATACCGGATTAATGAAGAGCTGATAAATGAGATTAAAGTAAAGAAACATCTATTTGAAAAGTGGTTAAGTACCTATGAAGACAAAGACTAATACAATTACATAATTCAGCGGAGAAGAGTAAGAAATCTGATAAGGAAGGAAAAACAACATTCTTGGGAAAGAATATGCAAGGAAATAGAAATGCATATAAGTGGAAAAAAGAACTCAAGTTTGGATATACATGAGGAATATCAAATCACCCTGCAGAGAGAAAGATCCACAGTATCCCGAATAAACAATGGGAAGTGTATTTCAGTAAACTGTTAAAGGAAGACAGGCTGGAGTTTATGCTTAATACCGAGATCTTATGTCCAAGGTATTTTTCCATAAATATAACAGTTGAAGTAGAGAAGTGCGTAAAAGAACTAATAAGTGGAAAAGCCCCAGGACCTGGAAATATCCCAGGCGAGCTACTAAAAAATGGAACGCCAAAACTAATGCGAATGATAGAATTATTAATGGACAAGTGCATAAATATTGGAAATGTACCAAATGAGTGAAAAGTTGAATACATCTCAGTTGTCCATAAGAAAGGAAGGAAGGACATCTCCAGAAATTATAGGGGAATAGCAGTAACTAATACATTTAATAAGACATATGGGAGGATATTGAGAAATCGCCTAAAAAATGAGTATGTGATGCACGAAGAGAAGAACTAAGTGTTTTTCGAGCGAGGAACTCTTGCATTGATATTTATTCTCTTTTTTCATAAGTAATGCAAAAGAAGTGGCAAACGGGGAGAAAATTACACATCGTCTTACTCGATATCGCACTAGCATATGACAATGTACCAGTAGAGAAATTATGGGAGGTCCTAATATGTCTAAATATGAATAGTACACTCATTGCTGCAGTGAAAGAATTATATTCTGAGCAAGCAGGAATAGTGAAAGCGGGAAAGCACTTGACATAATCATTTTCAATAACTAAAGGCCTAAGACAAGGATGCTGCTTTTCACCGACACTCTTCAAAATCTATGTGAATGACGTCCTGCAAAAATGGAAAAGAGTTGTGCGGGAATCGGAATACCGGTGGATACGTACTCCACTCTCCACACTTTACAGTTCGCTGATGACCAGGTAATCGTTGCGCACGACCAAGATGATATAGAACTTATGCTGATAAGAATACGCAAAGTGGGGTCTGACACTCAACGACAAAACAATGTACTGGGCATTAAATAGTAATAACGATAACATAACTACAGGATACAAAATTAAGATAACTGAAGAAATAAAATATTTAGGGGTAAAATTGGGAAGCAGGGGCTTTTCAGACAGAGGTTTTGAAACGGATTGCACAAGGCAGAAAACTCATCGGTTTCCTGAATTCTATCCTATGGGACAAGAATATAAGAAAGTGAACAAAACTAATGATTATATATAGTAATAATCCAAGTGTTGTAATGTATGGTGCTGAGATATGGCACCTCTCAGAAAAAGGGAACAAAGTTGGGGGTTATGGAAATGGACTTTCTTAGAAAATCCGCTGGCATCTCAAGAAGAGAGAAAATATGAAATGAAAGAATTAAATAAATGATGGGTCTGAAGCAGGATATAATGCACGAAATTGAAAAGAAACAACTGGTATGGTTTGGACCCGTACAGAGGATGCAGAGCAATAGACTTCCAAAGAAGCTTTTAGATTGGCAACCGCAAGAAAGAAGGAAAATAGGCCGGCTGCGAGCTGGTTGGAGAGATAACATAGAGAAGACAATGGCTGAGTGACAGATATCTCCTGGGACTTGGAACAATAGACAAGAGTGGAAGAAGAATTTAGGCGCCGTATGATCCACCCGAGGGTCAGCCAAGCGGCTAAGAACAAGTTCACATAAAATGGCTCCGAGAAGTCACTCACAATCTTCTCATGAATATACTACATCTTTATTTGCATTCTTTACACGTTATTACAGTATATGAATGTTGTTTACATACAAAATTAGCACATACTCGTAAAAAACGGAAATAAAAACGATATCAAATATAGAGCATGATATTCATGGGAGGCAACTAATGGTCTACACAGCTATGGAACACCTGAATAAAGATGGAAAAGATGCTGTGAAATTACAGATATTAGACGACAAAGAATGAATAAAATATTATAAACACCTATGGCATGCTGAGAAAGAAGAAGAAGAAGAAGATGAAGAAGAAGAAGAGGGAGGAGGAGGAGGAGGGAAGGAATATCTGATAAGCTAGTCTTTCATAATGTATTAGATAAATTAGCTCTATTGAATTAGAAGAAGTGCTAACAAATATGAAAAATAAGAAAAGGACAGAGCTCAATAATATCAATATAGAATTATTTAAATATCTCCCCGATGAAGCAAAATCTAAACTGTTCGATCTATTTAACAATAGCTGGACACAGCGTAATATCATCGGAATGGAAGACTGCTCTAGTTATCCTCGCATTTAAAAAAGGATTACGAACGGTATGTGAAAACTATAAAGGTATTAGTGTGCTGAATGCAACTTATATAGTGTATGCTAAAATAATTAATAATAGAATGAAGAAAATAATGAAAGCAATAATGAATGAAGAACAAATAGGGTGCTGCATGCCACTCACACTTTTTAATATTTATTTCGATTTCAGAATATGGAAACAGAAGATGATTTTAAATCTTAGATAATTTTAATAATAAAAATTTTATAATGACACATCTGTTCGCAAACGACCAAGTTTTTATATCTGATATTGAAGGAACACCTCAAGAGCAACACTATATGAACTGCAGATGATCACGAAAGCATATAATTTAGAAATGTCTGTTTGAGAAACTAACTCAATGGCATTCCAAGAGAAATACTCAATTCAATGTAAATTAGTGGTTAACAACCAAAATATGGAACAAGGAAGTATATTTAAGTTTCTGGTTTGTGATCTGCCTTTTAAAGGATGACTTTGTGTAGATAAGAAAATTGCAGAATGTGAGTAAGAATAACAGAATGTTTGGAATTGTTAGAACAATAAAAAGTAAAGTCAAGAAAGATACAATCATGAAATTTTATAAAACCTTAGCAGTTCCTTATGAGCTATGTGGATATGAAATCTGGACAATGGATACAAAACGGGACACAAGTACTTTTGTTTTTGAAACTTACTCTATATTTCGGTTTCCAAATAGTAGGATTGAGAATACCAAAATGAAGTTGTATTGTTGTCACTAAGAATGACAGAATTCATAATGAAGAGATGCGTAACTAACTATGAATTTATAAAGTAAATAGAAAAAATGACGAGTACACAAAAACATGGAGAGACCTCGTTGATAGAATGGAGGAAATAAGAATACCGAAACAGATTCTGAAATATAACTCAAGAGGGAAAAGGAACATAGGAAGACCGAAGCGAAGATGGATGGACCAATGAGACGCAACGGAACGAAAGCTCTAATGCTTGAAGAAGAAGAAGATAGAAAATATTGCACCGCATCGCGGTCACTTGGTTCCATATATATATATAAGAACAAAAAGTAGTTCCGCCTTAAGATTTTACTTGCATGACCACGCGCTAGAAGAATTTCGTACAAACAATGCAGTCTTTCAGAAAATAAAAATTAAAAACTGTGCTCCTGTATCTTCGAACGTTATCAAAACAACACTGCGGACTCGAGCAGAGGTTAACAGATACTGTGAAGCTCTGTATTGGTGAATTTTCCGGGAACGACAGAGCAAAGAGTCGGTCTGGGAAGAGAATTCACCAACGAGCACGCTTTAGAGTTGAACTTGTGTATCGACTTTAATTGTTTAATGTCATTTTGCAATGAGTTTTAGAGTAACGTACTACATGTTTCATATGTATATTTTCTTGTGAGCTGTTGACTCTGACACCAATTATATTATTTTATCGATATATGTCGTAATTATAAACATTGGTATTGCAAGAAAATATGTTCCCACCTTTGCGTAAGTTAATTTTGAATAATACCTGTCATTCAAAAATGAAGAGGCATTGGAATAGTTGGATTTGTAGCTTAATAAAGGGATGAATGCAGGAATCTCGCGGGCGAGATGTATATTATACAAACAGTTCTTTAGTTCTGCTGTCTAAAATTCTGTGAACTATATAATGTATTTGCCCAGAATATTATGTAAAGTCACACGGGAACATTCCTGAAATATACAAAACAAGTTGTATGAAGTCTGCTGTTTTCGAAAACTTCTGTATACGTAGCATAATAAACTTAATTTTGAATTCAATTCATTTATATGGACGTTCCATTTAAAGTTTGACTGAATTGAGAGGCCAAATATTTTGCTACCTTAACCTCAGTGAATTGCACGTAGTTCACTTACAATAGTATGCACAATGGAAAATGGAAATCTGCTCTGAAACAGTTTTTCTTTCGTTTACAATTAATTTATTACAGAGCCAACTATTCTTCCTTCTTGAATCGCCCAGGGAATATCATTTAAGCTTGAATATCATTGAAGCTTGAGGACAGGGACTAAAATCGAACTTGTGGGATGTGCAATTGATAATGAATCGGAATGAGTAGGAGACTGCGTTGGAGCCGCTCGACTTACTTTCGATTGCCATCAAGGTCGCTTGGTGAAGTCACCATATTTGTCTTCCTATACCAGGTGGGAATAGCAAATAAATACCTGTACTTGGTGCAGGTAATTCTGAACTAGGCAGTGCAGCAAAATCCAAAAAAAATACACAAATGTTTCATTAATAAACAGCACAAACTACTTTGAACAATTAAAATTATTGTACTCTGACTGAAAAGAATCAATTGTTGAGTAATTTTTTGGGTGTTATTTCCAAGTATGTTTGTAGTAATTCTGCTAAATTTACCATTCACTGAGCATTCCTATTTTGTTACCGGGTATAAACATACCTGTTTAATTATTCACGACTTTTTTATTATAAGACATTTGAATTTGTCCCACAGTTAAGCTTGATCATAAATGAGTGCTGTCATATAATTTTAGAGACAAAAGTTTTGTTTTAGAAAGCTGTCTTGTGCCGCCACCTGGTTAGTATTTTTGCATTTTAATATAAATAACTGAAAATCATGAGATGTTCTGGTGTGCTGTCATGGTGGTTGTTACCATGATGAAAAGTCGATTCAACTGGAAATAACCAGAGGAGAACACAAATAGTGCGCTGCTGCCTTTGTAAAACACGTGCGTGACAGATGTATAATTTCATTAAAACATTGAGTCCGTTGACACTGTGTGACGCTCACACCCAATCGGGAGACTGAACGTCACTACAGTGATGTTCAAGCTCCCGATTAGATGACTGACACAGCAGAATAAGTGTCGACGTGCTTAATGTTTTAATCGAAGTAGTCTGCGATATATCTTTCAGGTGAGCCAGTAGGTGGCAGCGTGGCAGGGCTGGATAGCGCAGTGACGCGTGCTGCAACGGGCCGAAGTAGCGGCTCGAGGTACTAGCGCTGCGTAGATGGTTTCATTTGCTTTCTAATTAGCTGATTAACACTTCTGGTGCACTTTTGAACGAGCGTGGTGCTTCTTTCATTGATTTGCACGCTACAGGTTAGTGACAAATGAGCAGAGTATTGGGTTTATTGTTTTAGCTTTGGAGCGATAAATTTTATATTCAATTGTAATTTACGTCTGTTATAAATTTGAAAGCAATTACTTTAATTGAACAAACTTATAAACAGGCAAATATTAGCGCATGAAGTTTTACTGGTACAACATTGCGGCCATGAGATTGTTCAATTGATTTTTCAGAATTTTCTCATTCATTGTACACGAAATGTAAAATGTAAATGTAAAGCGTTTTGTCATGTAATGTGGTGATGTTTGTCTGTTAATAAATTTGGTCAAATAAAGTAATTGTTTTAAGTGACACATTTTATTTTTTTCGCGTCAATTTTTGATGTAAATATTCGCTCTGGTCGAGGCTTTGCTGTGCTAGGGTTTCCAACTTGTAAAGGCTCGAGGGTTACGTTGTAAACATTAGACATGATTGATCAGTCTATATTAGATATATCAGTTTAATATTATGTCAATTTTTTTGTAATATTCTGCAAATAGGAAAGAGGAACTAGTACGAAATAATATTCTTAGTTTAATTGAAACAAGTGATTAATGTTTTAATTAATTAATTTAATAGAAGTGGCGTAAAAAAAGTTTGAGTGAAATTAAAGATATACAAAAATATTTTATGTAGAAAAATTGAAATTTGAAGAAGAGCGCTCCAGGATGTCAGCTCATTTGGTTCAATATTTAAGAAATAGCGAAATAAAAAATGCCTAGGACAAGTTGAACTTAATAATGTAGTAAAAAAACGTAAAGAAAAAAGAAAATTTAATGAGTAAATTCCCTGGTGGTAGCCGATTTAATGAGTAGTGTCCTCGATCAGCGGCATCTAGCATTGAACGAACTCGCACCTCTAGTCCTGTTTTTCCTAGTCTCAGACGATGCAGCGTGGAAGAATACTCAAGTAGACTTTTGTATTGATGTTCAATAAATTTCTTAGACAAATACACTTTCACATGAAAACATGGCTCCCAAAAACTGGAGTAATTTTTAGTCCAAATTGTGGTAAGTTTGGGTGTTTTCTCACAGGACAGAAGTTTCAAACTAGTAGTGCTACAGAATAGCAAACTCGCTATCGTATTAGATTTCTATTTTCTTTGGTCTTGACTAGCTAATCGGACTTGCCACTCTCTTGCCAGCTGTCATCTGGCGCCACCCAAAGTACTTTTGTTTTTGAAAATTTCTCTATATTTCGGTTTCCTAATAGTAGAACTGAAATATTACTTTAAGAATATTAAAGACTAGTAAAACCGGCAATTTTCCAAATGTCAATTTTCATTGAAAAATTCAAAGACGTTATTAAGAAAATGTCGTTTAAGTGTTACTATAAATGCGAAATTTGAAGCTCTCGTTAACAGAAAATGTATTTTGTTTTCTCGTTAACAGAAAATGTAAGTTTTTGAAAAATGTTATTAGCATTATTTATATTAAAATATTATTCATTTTATTAGTTTAAATGTGCATTTAAACACTTTAACTCACAAATTCAATAGTGTTTACTAATCGCTGAAAATGTGCATATTAACCGCATGAGTGATATTAAAAAAAAAATATTTGTATAATTTTTGAAAAAACAAGGAATATCTAATACGAACTTTATATCATGTGAAACAGTGCAATTAGCACTATCCATTGGAAATGTTTGAAGTAAAAATGTAGAGCCATGTTTGAGAAAATGGCTTTCGAGCATTTCTGAAAATGCGGAATTTCGAGCTCGTTTTCACACAAAACTGTTGAGTTTTCGAGAAACTTTATATGCCATTTAAAACACATGTACTGATAAATACAACAATATGAACAAATAGCCGCTAATGTAAATATTAACGATGTGAGAGATAAGTCAATAAAATGACATTTTTTTAATTTTTGAAAACACGAATGAATACATCATTACGGCCTTTGTTATCCTATAGAGAACATTTAGCACTATTCCTACCAAAAGTTTAAAGAACAAATTTGGAGGCATTTTTTAAAAAAAAATTATTTCGTTATTTTTTGATATTGCACATATTGCACGAAATATTTCTCAAAAACTACTAAAATTTTCAAAAAAATGTACATGATCTTAATGAATAATGAAGAATAAATTTTATTTAAAGGAAACAACTTTATCTTCAATTTTGTTGTTGCAGGAAGACACCGGAAAAATTCAAACTTTTGCAATTTGCGAATGTTCAGAGTTAACTGTGAAACACGGACCTACGCCATCTTCATAAGGGTATTTTACTCCATTATTTCAACAAATGTAAAGAAGAAATTGGAGTCATTTTTGAAAAAAATTGAAAATTTCCCTGGGGTTTTATGTACATTTACATTTTAAAGAACTTTTTTCACAATCGCAGCGCCTAGCTAGATCGACCGGGGGATGGTTTAGGCGTTAGTAGTGTTCACAGACGGACGGACGCTTGCAAAAAAAAAAACTCCTTTTTGGTATCACTGACCTCAAAACGTGTATTTCCGTTGAAATCTGGAAATCGAGTTTTTGCAGGATTACATAACTTTCTCTATACTACGTATATTACTTCGTATATACGTACGTAAAAGGGAAAGTAAAAATGTGATCTCTTTTCTTGTTTCGTATGTAGAAACATATACTGTAGGCCTGTAAATCGCACCACTTAAGTTGTGGGTTTGATTATTTTTCTTCGAAAATACCTTTGCTTCCTCTTTATCATAAATTCATGATCGTGTACTCAGTTTTGCCGTATTAAAATAAATACGAAAAAAATATTTTTCGAATTTTTCTTGAAGGAAAAACGTGCTTTTCAAAAAGTTTTCGGGTGCTGCAGAAAATGTTCTTGAGGGCCGCGGGCAGAATGCGGCCCGTCAAGTGGAAACCCCTCTTTCAGACGTGTGACCGGCGGGTGGGGGGGGGAGACACCTCTTTGCAGGAGCCTGCAGTCGTTGCGATGCGCGCTATGATTTTGTGAGGGAACGTCAAATGAGCTTGTTTTTTAAGCGACGCATTGTCATGAAAAATAAAATTTTTGTTCTCTTGTCTTCCTTCGTAAAAAGAGAAAATGTGTTTTGAAATCGTGCACCGTAAACGGCGATTCTTCCACAGAAATGCTCTTAATGCCGGGGCCTGGTAACGAAAAAGTGGATTAATCTTCTTCCTAGATGTAGTAAACAACTTCCTCTACAGCGGTAGAAACTATGAATCACATCCTCGGTCAGTGCATTTTTACGAAACCAGCTAGAATAAAGCGTCATGACGAGATAAAGAACTTTATAGAGGGGAAGATGCTCCAGAAATCAGACACTGTGGTGTCTACGGAAGCAACTTTCTCCGTTGCCGAAGGGGTTAGACTCAAACCTGACCTGGTAATAAAAAGCCGGGCGGGGGGTCCATGTGGTCGATGTGACTGTCCGCCACGAGGATGGCTCTAACCTTCTAAAAGCAGGGGAGGAAAAAGTGGTAAAGTACCAACCAGTCATTCCCCTGGCAGCCCAACTTCATGGAGTGCCCAACGCCAGAATCCTGCCTGTGGTGGTTGGAACCTCTGGGGCTATGCCACGATCAACAGTCAGTGCCCTCAAGACGTTGGGGATCATGTCTCGGGAAGATTTACTGACTATCTCGTTAATTGCTCTCAGATGCTCTATTAAGATTTACACACAATTTGTAAATTACGATGGAGCAATTTAGCATTGCTGGCAGTAAATGCAGAAAATGAACTTCTTGGTCCCATGGGGAAGTCTAGGGAACCCAAGGGATCCGACAATGCCTAGAATACACCAAGTTACCA